>JARKIF010000162.1:0-69652 GCA_029378245.1 Roridomyces roridus
CTCCGGGACGGTCACGGAGCCCAGGACGTGAACGAAGGCGTCCGTCATATTGACGTAGGCCGGGGGAACCTCCCTGCCCTGCGCACTCGCTTCTTGAATCTGCTTCATGTCCCATAGACTCAGAGTCGTTCCACCGAGCTGCGCCCAAACCTCGGTCCATCCTTCGTCCTTGGCTGGTTTCTGCCCATCCGCCTGACGCTCGATGCGGCGTACGAGAGGCCCGGAGAAGTATATCTTGCGGGCATGAGCAGTGGTGAGCGTCACGACTGAGCGAATTTCGGGATGGAGCGGTTGGGCAGGTACTGGTGGTCGGTCGCCTGATGGACGCGACGGCTGCAGATCTGGCTGCGGCGGCGGCTGTTCCATCTTGGGTTTTGTGAGGAACGATTGGGAACGCTGGGGAGAACCCTGCTCCTGGGTGCCCCTGCGGTTGAAGGAGAAGAAGGAAGAGGATCGGTTGTGAGTGTTCTCTTGAAACGACGGGCGTCGCTGTGATGGGCTGCTCCATCGTGCTGTTGAAGACGGGTTGACGAGGACTGGACAGTTCCCGGAGTTTGGTTGGCGAAACAAAGGACTGGTGGCGGCTATCCCACTGCGGGGAGCTCGAGCTCATGGACGCGCAAATCAAGAAATTCTACAATATAACACAGGTCATGCTCCACACGTGTTCTATCTAGCAACCTATTCGTCCACCACCGTCGTCGTCCCCGTCACCCGATTAATGACCATTGCCTTGTGTTTCTGGCGCCTAATGTGAGCCAGTGGGAGATTAAAGTCACGGCGCGTACTCACAAGGGATAGTGGCAAAAGTCGACTGGCTGTCTACACCAGAATCAGCATGACGTCGCGTCGACGGATCACCGCGGTTTACCTGGTGCCTCCGCATAGATAAGACAACCCTTCAGCGCCAGCTTGGAGAGCATGAGGAAGGCGCGCAGAGGCGGGGAACCCGACAAAATCTCCAGTGCGGACAGTCGTGTCTTCACCTTCTCCGGCACAAAGCAGAGTACCGCTTCCCCCCGAGATGTAGTACCACTCTTCATCGACGTCGTGGAAGTGCTCGAGCTGTACCATGTCAGCTACATACGTCGCTAACCAGGCCTGATCTTGACCGTAGATATCTTGCCAGGCGCCAGCGTGGCCTGGTGAACGGCCGTCTTGGTCAGGCCAACCTGGTCTCCAAGAGAAGTTTGGTCACGACTGCGAGACGAGTCGAGGGGGTGCAGCCGCGGTTTGAGGAGAGATTGGATTGCTGCTGCACGTAAGATGGGGAAGGAGGCCATGAAGTTAACGAGGTCTGGGAATCGGAGCCATCTGAGGTCCCCGACTCGCGTCACTTGTTCCCACTCTTGTTAGCAGTCTTTTTCCGATTTGCTTGAAAGCCCTTTGCAGCGACCGAAAGAACCAAGAAATCAGCCTGAAAGTGGGAGAAAGATGATGAAGGGAACGGTCAAGTGCCAGTTTGTTCTGCTTTGTTTTGCCGCTCGAAAGAGCCTCTTTCATGGCGCGCAGGTTGGTATAAAGGCGCCTCCCTTTGCCACTGACCTTCACGTCCCTCTACCATTTCCTCTACCATGGATAGACCACTCATTATTACCCAAAGCATCTACAAACTAAACTGTCCTCCGATTCGCGTTCACACCCATCCACGAGTCAAACCTCACCAAACCCTCGTACAGCAGTTTCTCGACGCCGTTCCTACCAATGGGGCCGTTGGCGTCGCCCCATTATACGACAGATTCTTCAATTTGACGGCCATAGCACTCTCCGCCCCCGAGCGCGTCCTCCTCGTGCATCTCAACACAAAAGCGGAACACCCTCGGCCTCGAAAAGGGAAAAACAACGCGTCGGGGCGAGAACTCCTCGCCAATCTGATTCTCTGCTCAGAGCGCTATACAAAATACGCGTTATTCATGGACCTCGTCGCGCTCTCCCTCTTTTTCAACCACCGATTACGCATTTCCCATGCTGTGGACCTGCAGGACGCCGTACAGGATGGACGAGGGTCGGTCGCGGCGCTGGTCTCCATCGCGGGTGGCGAGGCGATGTTGAACAAGGCCAATCTGACGCGGTTGTTTGTGAACGATGAAAATGAGGGCGTGCCGATCGCTGACTTGGCGCTGCAAGCTTGGTTTTTGGGGCGGGCGGCCAGCTCGGCGAAGCTGGAAATGAGGGTCAAGCACGTTGTACGAATTCATACCAATCTGCTCAGCGATGCGGTGCGTTTCTTACTTTTCTTCCTAGGCTACTAAAACTGGTCTAACATGCTTGGCAGAGGCTATTCGCTCTCGCAAGGCTGGCCCGCCAAGCGCGACAAAGAACCGACATCAAACCCGTCCGCGTCGAGAACGAGGTGGAGAACGAGTTTAAATTCGAGGGAAAAGACGGGAAACTTCAAGTTACCTCAACCCGCTACAAAACACGGGTACTCGAATCCAGAAACCAGCGCGTCGAAGTCGAGAGCATCATTGACGGTATTGCTGGCATGACTTTACACGGAAAGACCGTGCACGTCGACGGGCGAACTGCGCATATCAACCTCAACTCTGCCACCATCTCCGGCGACACGATTCGCGTGACGACAGTGCGTCTTTGTCTAACTGTGCGGTCCAGTGCTGAGCAGCTTCCAGGTGGGCCGCGAAGCGCCCACTATTGCGGAAAAAACAGCGCGAACGCATTGTCATGCAGGCGCTGCAACGCACCACCTCAATGCTCTCCTCCCCCTTCTTCCAGGCACTGTGGCTTCCGGGCGAGGCTCCAGTGTGGCCGCGAACCGGGCGCAGCACCTCCGCAACGCTGTACTATCCGCCAGCGAAGCTCAACTCGTCCCAGACGCAGGCTGTTCGTGCGATTCTTTCCGATGAGAAGAACATTGTTCTCGTGCAGGGACCGCCTGGGAGTGGAAAGACAACGGTGATCGCGGCGGCTGTTATGAGTATTGTGACGAGTGAGGATACGGAACGGTCGTTGTGGCTTGTCGCGCAGAGTAATGTTGCGGTCAAGAATATCGCGGAGAAGTTGGCTGATGTGCAGCTTGACTTTACACTGATTGTTTCCAAGGGTGGGTGGGCTTTCTGCAGCGGCTCGCTATCTCACTGACTCTCTTTCCTAGATTTCACTATGATTGGTGAGCTGCGTCTCTTCCTTGCAGGATTCTTCGGTTTAAACACCCTAGGCACGAGCATCTATACGGCCACGTCGTGGACAATGTCATACGCTCGGACGAGCTGGTCGAACGATATCGTCGCTATGGAAAAGAGGATACTGCATTCGCGCGTCGTGCTCTGCACTCTCGCTATGCTCTCCAACCCGCGCATATCCCCAATTGTGCGATTGCGCCCCCTGCAGACGCTTATGGTGGACGAGGCGTCGCAGATTGAGATTGGTGATTATGTCCCAGTGTTGAACAAGTATTCGAAGAGTTTGGAGAAGATGGTGTTTATTGGGGATGATAAGCAGCGTTGGTAATTTTCCTTTTCCAGTGTTAATTTGGCTGACTTTGGACGCAGTGCCTCCACATGGCGCGAAAAATGTGTATTCACTTCAAAGTGTATTTGAGCTCAAGCATCTCCGGAACGAAGCCATCTTTCTTGATACGCAATGTGGGTTATCCCCCCTACTCACATTTGGCCTCAATGCTCACGCCTTCACAAGATCGAATGCCCTTGCAACTGGGGACGTTTATCGGGAAACATGTCTACGACGGCAAACTCAAGACTGTGCATCGCGTCACCAAGTCCTGCTTGCGCTTCGTAGACGTGTTGGACGGCGCCGAGGCTTCGAAGGGGCATAGTTGGATTGTACGTATCCACTTTGTGCGAATCTTCACCCATTGACGCAAGATGTAGAATGATCCCGAGGCTAAAGAGGTTATCGAAGAAGCGCGGCAGTGCCACGAAAGAGGACGGTCGTACCGTGTCTTGACGCCCTACGACGCTCAGAGGTACTTGTTGGAGACGCGGTTGAAGGCGGCGAATATTCCTTGGGAGAACAAGGTCTTCAATGTGGATTCGTTTCAAGGTTTGTGCTGTCAAGGGTTACTGATTCTGTACTCACTGAGCGTTTGTAGGGAACGAAGACGACTATATCATCGTCTCGATTGTGCGCACAGAAAAGATCGGGTTTCTTTCGGATGTGCGACGCGTGAATGTGATGCTCACAAGGTGCCGGAAGGGAATGTCGATATGCACGAAGAGGGAGTTTGTTGAGGGCCCGGCAAGTTCGACGCTTGTTGGACTGCTTGCTGAGGAACTTGGGGACGAGGTGTGGGTTTAGATGAAAGGGATACACTACTACAGCGGAGGTGGAGGAAAATGGCATATGTAATATTCAAAATGATCCGGGTGATTGATGCCGAGGCGCGACTCATCGCGTTTTCTCGCCACGACGAACGCGGACTGACGCGTTTCTTTGCCCAAAATTTTCTCGCGTGGTGGCTTCCCCGCTTCGAACTTCACCCGATCTGCGTCCTTCGAGCTGTCCCGACGCGCACGATTGCAGACGATTGCGAGGCGCCGTTCCCACCCGCAAGCGCGTCGCCCTCGACCTGGGACGGTCTTGACCTCACCCCGACAAATTATTCAACTCAAATATCAAAGTTTTTGAGCCCATTTCTCGGGTTACGCGTGCAGAGTCGAGACGAATTCGGCTGGCCGCTGGAGTGAAAACGGCGGCGTGACCCGTCCTTTTCCACATTTTCATTGAGCAGAACTATAAGTTGTATCTAAATCTGGAAATTTGGTGCCGCGTGCCGAGCAGAATTACTTCACGATCTCGTGACGGCGTTTCGTTCTCTCACAGGCCACGATGCCAGCTCCCAATACACAGAATTCGGTGGGCCTGGAATGAAATACCACGATGAATGCGATCCTCATTCAACCGCAGTTTATGCAGACGTTGCTCGACGTCGAGAGCGAGCTTGAAATACAGACTAAAATGGAGTGGGAGTTGGATCGCGATTTCCTTGGGGTCTTTAGCCACTCTGGTGGGTTTGAGCGTCCAAGGTTCTGGTTTACATCCAATTCAACATCATGATTCAGACCCCGTCGGGATCGCCCCAGGATACTCGAAACACGGGGACCTCGTTGCGCTCGCCATCGCAGACGACACTCACTGCCTGATGGTCCGATTTTACCGCCCTGACTCCAGTAGCAGTGGTGGTCGTGGCCGTGGACGCGGACGCGGTGGGAGACGCCCCGATACGCCAAAACAACGTGATTATTCTGGTCGGCAGCTTCTCGAGGAGATGATCTTGTGCCGCCCAACTGGCGACCTTTACGCCTTCGATATGGGCCCCTTGAGCATGTCCATCTTCGTCAGCCTGAACCTGCGCATCACGTCTGGCGTCGACATTCAATCGGCATTTTCTGCGGTTGACCGCAAGCCTTTGAGTGCGATCAAGGCAGCGGTCGGGGACAACATTCGCGTCCATGGTGACAATGTCTTTGACGTCTTCGAGAACCCGATCTACGACGACCAGGGCAAGCATTGCGCCGACGACCTCGCCATGCGCGCTTGGATTTCGCAGTTCCTCGTATCGGACCCGAGGATTGGGAACGGGGCAGAGACATTTACCAAAGTCCCCAAGGTTGACACGAAGAAGATGGAGCCGCAGGTCAACATCCCAGTGCTCCCCTCCTTTCCCTCCGCTCATCCTTGCTTCAGATGCTAGACATTGTGGCCAAGATGACTCAGGATTCCCTACGCCTCACAAACATCAAGTCATCGGAAACCAAGCACAGCTTCACCACCACCAATACCTCGGAGGGACTGGGGGTCAAATCGGCATCGTATGGAGACAAGTTTCGTCACTCGCAGGTGCGTGAAACATCTTTTGCATACCAGCTTGCCTAATGGCATCCACAGAACATTGTCATGCAAGTGCAGACTGCCAGCGGACAATCATACAATACATACGGTCGAACTGGTGGAGTGGATGGGCGCGCAGCAAATCTTATCCTCCCCCGCGCCCTTGATAATTCGAAAACAATCCTCAAGATACACTCCATCGGCCGGGATGACCCGACAACTGCCGAGGCCCAACGTGCCGCCGCTGTCCTACGAATCTTACAGGGCAAATTCGAGCTCCTCGACAACAATCCTTGGTTCAAGAATATCTGGTTCCCTGCTCCGCAGAATGAAGCTGGCAATTTTGAATTGCTTATCTGGCCGCCGGAGTGGACTGTAGCCTCTCGGAAGGGTGTCTCTTCATCAGCTCCATCCAAATCAGACAATCTCGCCCGTCGTATTCTTAACAAGTCCCAGCAAGAAGCTGTCAATACAATGCTGAGACGCAATGACACCAATCGAATCACCATAATCCAGGGTCCGCCTGGGACGGGCAAGACCTCAGTTATTGCTAGTTATGTCCAGGCTGCCATTGAAAGTGCCCAGTCAGGTGAGCTCTTGATATTTTGGTACAATATTTTCTGACTCGAGCTTCAGGAATATGGCTTGTTGCGAAATCAAATGTCGCAGTTATCAACATTGCAATCAAGGTTGGTCCTTTACTACTTCCTTAGGGTTGCACTTACATTTGTTTAGCTCATGGCTGTTGGTTTCCTGGACTGGAAAATTCTTTCGTCGGACTTCTCCCATGTTGACTGGTTCAGTCATCTGTATGCAGGAATACAAGACCACTTTATAAAATCCCAAGAATTCCCAAGCATGAGTATGAATCGGATCAAGGGATGCAAAGTCATTGTGTGTATTTCTTTAATTTTCTCCTTCTAGGTGTCTGATGTTCTGTTTAGCTTTGCACACTTGGCATGCTGTCAAACCGGTTCATTCACAAATTCACCAGCCAGATGTGTGTCTAACCTTCATGATCCATTTCTAGTGAGACAATCCTTTACAGACCTGTCTCCACGATCATTGTGGATGAAGCCAGTCAGATCGAAATTGGTTTGTGCTCTCTTTTTCATACAGATCTTTTTATTCATATCATGTAGGTGATTATGTACCAGGTTTGTTCTTTCTACTGGGTCTTGCATTGGCTGATCTGTATAGTTTTTCACAAATTCCATACAACCCTTCGTAAAATGTGTTTTATTGGAGACGATAAACAATGTCAGTTCCAGATCCTCATCCTGTGCAGATCTCTCATTCATTTTTTAGTACCTCCTTATGGACAAGAGGATATCCAAGATCTCCAGAGTATCTTTGAGATTCCACACCTCAGAAGACTCTGTCTATTTCTTGACACACAGTGTATTGTCCTTCCTTTCTATCACATCCTCAGCTAAATTATCTTGCAGATCGAATGCCTCCTCAGATTGGGGCATTCATCTCCGAACACGTCTATGACAACAAACTCAAATCCAACCCCCTGCACCCCATTCCCGACAACATCATGGCTTGCTTCTTTGTTGATATCATTGGATCCAAAGAATCAACTGCACTTTCCAAATCAACGCAGGTGAGTATCTTTTTGTTTTCATTCTCCTTGCTCACTCTCTCCTAGAACGTCATGGAAAGCGAAGCTGTACTCAAGATTGCCCAACACCTGCAGAATCAAGAGAAATCATATAAAATCATCACCCCCTATGATGCCCAGAGAGTGCTTATTGAGGATGGACTCAAGAAAATGGATGGGATGAAGTGGGAGGAGAAGGTGAGCCTTCCCTTTCCTTTCTTCATGATTTCTGTTCCTGATGCTTTTCATGTCAGGTGTACGCTGTGGACGGCTTTCAGGGAAGTGAAGAAGACTACATTGTCATCTCATTGACACGTACATACGCTCTTGGGTTTTTGACCAATTTACGGTGAGTTTGGATCAATCTTTTGGCGTAGATTCCTAATTCTTTTTAGTCGCACTAATGTGATGGCTACTCGCTGCAAGAGGGGCATGATTATGTGAGTACTGTGCCCCCACCCTCTGAATGTGTAGCCAACTTTGAACCCCACAGTGTCAGCAGCAAGGCCTTCCTCTGTGCAGGGCCTGGCAAGAATTCTCTGGTTGGAGAACTCTGCAACTATGTGGGGGAGAAAGGATGGGTGGGAATGAAGGATGTGGAAGATGGGAATTTCCTGGCTACTCCCCAGAAGCGGGAGATTGAGGGTGATGCATGAGGATGAATAGTTTTGAACTTCTTGATATCTTGGATTAACTGCTTTGAAATTGCTACATGATTGCTTGTATAGTAGTATGACTGGTGTACGTGGAAAGAAAACAACAAAAAATTACAAGTGGCTTGATATCTCCGCTCTCTGACTCTGAGAAATAGCCGCACCATCAGTGGCAAGACAAAGAGACTTCAATTCAGCCAATGCATCGAAAATAGCAACTTTGAGACGATCGGTAGATGTATATGGACAGGAAGACTTGGATTCGATGCCAAATTTGATCATGTCTGGGGCGGCGAGATCTTTACAGACGTCAGCGATACCTCGACTCGAAGATCGTAAACACCCACAATTGATACCGTAACCATCTTCGTACGATGCTCCGAAACCAGTTCCGCTGAAGAGGCTGCCTGCACTCAGAGCGCTGGTACTGAGTTTCCATTCCTGGCTTCGGCTGAATAAAGGATCGTCGAACAATGCAGCCTCCTCGCCGTTGAGTGGGCGCAACATAAGCCTGAGACCGAGGAGGTGTCGGTCGATCCCACGTCCGGTTGTGGCTTCTCGGGTAAGCGACGAGTGCTTGTGTATAGCGTGGTGAAGGAGGTTACGTCGAGTTTGTAGCTGGTCAAGTAAGCATGCGTTGAGGTAAATGAATAGAGCGACGTACCGAGGAGTTCGCGTCAACCATTGCCAGGACCCAAGCCCGACTCTCCGTCGTAAATGTGCGAATCGTCTCCGTCCTTCCCCGTTTGAACATCCGAGTAAGCGCAGTCTCGTATGTCGCCGTGAACTCGCCGCTCGTCCTGTAGTAGGCGAGTTGGAGCACCATTTGGATGTATGCGTCGGGCGATTGCTTTACTGCAAACGCGATGAGTATGTGATTCGAAACAAATCAATTGGCAGACGAACGGGCGTCCTTGATCCAATCCGTGCCATAGTCTTTGAACCAAAATACGTTGGCATCCGAATCATCGATGATGGCTTTGGCTCGGGCCATGGCGTCCACACACTCGGACTTGATCTTTTCATCCACAACCCAATCTAATCGCTCCCAGTGCTCTTGTTGCAGAGGAGACGCGGGGAAAGGAGCAGGTTCCTCGTCCTTGAATTGCGCCAGTTCGATTCCTTCGGCCAACGCCCAGTCCGCGATCATGCTGGGCACTAACGCGTCACAGGGCGAGTGTTCTCCCGATACACCTGCGCGGGTAGAAGGGTCTACAATCAATGTGAATGGTTTGTCGAATATTCGATTGGCGATGTTGGAATGAGTTGAGCGGATCGCATGGAGGTGGGATGTGAGAGCCCGCTGTCCAACCGAGGCGAAGGTGGGTGATGGGCCGTCAAGAGATACCCCGATGAGCGACTGGCAGATGGTCCGATGAGTTTTCTGGTTTTGAGGTGACAGGTCGAGGAGATATTCAAGGTTCTAAATAGATGTTTAGAAGACAAGAAGAGGCGGGTTTATATGAACCGACCTCTGCCCATTTGTCTCGCCCGTCTGCGGTCAGGGCACCTATTTGGACAGCGCTTGCCCCAGAGGCCAGCCGCTTTTGGGCGTCTACAACTGCGGAGCGCATCCGCGTCTCTATCTCCTGCACGTCTAATAGCCTAGGCGGAGAAGTAGGCTCGTACACGGGAATGGCGTAACACCAGCCATGTACCATGATGTATATTTTTTGCGTCTCGGGATTGAAGACAGTGGGTGAAGGAGGCTTGGAATGTATGTCGCATCTTGGCTTTGGTATTCGCGCGGTATTGAACATTTTCGCCACGCTGTCGCGTAGCGAAATGCCAGTTCTTGTAGTCTCTGGATATAGCTCTTGTCTGTCGGACGGTGAATTTGGATATCCATACCCCAATTGTGCTTACCTATCCATGAGATGTTTGAAGGACAGAACGCGATGTACGAGCCACGCAGCCCGTCGGACTTGCCAGGGAGTAAGATCCGTCATATTCTCGCGCGCGCGCAAGGGAACGTGCTCGTCATCCCCCAACGCAAGCCACCAGTTGGAGTTGACGAGAAGCGGCACACGCCATTCAAAGTACGTCTTGTTCGTCCAGAAGTTATCCTCCAGCCAGTTGTTCGGGGATGCTCTGTCGAGGGCTTTGGGTCGAAATCAATGCGAGTGTCGACGGAGGAAGGGATCACGGACCAAGAAGTCGGTCCTGGCATAATTTACCGACGCCCGTCGCGAATTCGTCCGCCCATTTCTTGCGGAGATTCAAAGCTGTTTGGAAAGCTAGGCCCCCGTGTCGCTCATCCTCGAGAATGAATGGCTCGAGAGATTTGAGGTAGCGGTTCAGCGTTTGGCCGAGTTCGGGTACGGGCAAACGCGGTAAGCTCAGCTGTTTGGGTGCTGCCGGGGGAGCGGACCGCATTGAGAGATTCCGGCCATGGAGGAGCCTGGTTCTTATCATTGAGACGAGAGAGTGCAAGGCATCGAGATGGTTGAGCACAGAAGAGTTGATTTGGTCAAGTAGCGAATAACAGGCGCGTCTATTATTTCTTCTTCTCATTACGCGTCTCCGCCTTGGGAGCATGCTCATATCCCCCGAATCCCATCGACGTCTGCACCTCGTCATCCGCCGCATCCGGCTCCAAATGTCCCTTCTGGTTTCTTCGCGCACTGCAAGAAGAATTCAGCACAGAAAGTAAGCTCCGAAATGAAATGTACCGGAAGAACGTGTAGGACAAGACCACGTCGTCGATATTCCGACAAGCCGGGTCGTCGAGAATGTCCTTGTCGATAAAGAACAGCAGCGGCATATCGACTTCCTCGCCTGCCAAGAGTTTTTGTTCTTCAAAGCAGAAGCACTCTACTTTGGAAAAATACGGCGCAACCTACGACGCGTATCGGTGCGCAGCCCTGAGAGAGAGTGGAGGAAACGCACCCTGTCCGGCGTAACATTATACGTCGCAATCCCAATAAGATCCTGCTTTGAATTGTTTTTCGCCGTGTAGAACGCAAGACTCGTCTCGCCTGGGAGTACGGTTACGAATCGTTGTTGGGGTGTGAACGTCCACGGGAGGGTCTCAGACCTGTCTGCGTTGAAATGCACTTTAATCCGGTGGGCGCCCTCCACAGGTACCAAGCGCTCTGCCTCGAACCGACCTGTCCCGACATTCGGTGTCCCCGCGAAACCGGTGGCTGCACAGAATATACGGTACAGAGGAACGGAGGCGTAGGTGATGCCGAGAGTCGCGACAATCTGCAAGAATGAGATGGAAGAGCGAGCTGATTGCTGCAGGACAGACCACAGCGCTCGTGTACATTAACAAGTTCCTATTCCGCTCCTTGTACACGTCGGCAGTACGTCGTCTCGGGGGAACGTTTGGCTTCGGTGCCTCTGTGGCGAGTAGACGGGGCCATGAGAGCGGCCGTGGGCGAAGAATTGGAGATCTGCTGCTACAACGGAGGCCAAGGGAGAGAAATGGCATTTGATTTGATTGACAGCCGAACAGGCTTTCTCCGTTCCCTCATGTCTTCCTCGTCGTCTTCAAAGCCGCCAGCGTCGGCCACAGATGCCGAAATAGACAAACTGCTCAGCCGCGAAGCCTCTGCTCTCCAGCGGGAAATGGAGGTGGAGCGCATCTTCAAGGCATTCAAACTCAAGTAATCAACTTGTCTGCTACATATCGCCGTCGTCCCTGACCTCTTTGCAGCCCTTATGATATCCTAGACATAGACGAGTCCTCCACGAACGAAGAAATCAAGAAGCGATACAAGCAGCTGTCCCTCTGTGCTGATCCTGTCTTTGCTGCCATGTAGCGCACCACTCACCTTCATTGCAGTCATCCATCCCGACAAGTGCTCACACGCACGCGCACCAGAGGCTTTCGATATCCTCAAGAAGGTTCGCCTGCCCTCCCTGCACTACATTCATCTATAACATACTTCAACAGGCCGAAGCAGAGCTATCAGAAGAGGCCAAACGAGAGAACATCGACGCCGTCATCGCCCAATCGCGCTCCCTCATCCTCAAATCCCTCTCCCTCCCGCTCAACACTCCCAGTACCGACCCAGCCCTTCGCCGGCTGGAGCCGAGCTTCAAGGTCCGCATGCGTGCGCAGACAAAGGAGCTACTCATTGACGAAGAGCTTCGGAGACGCAAGTGCGTTATCTGTCACCCGTTGCAACTCCCTTCTCACTCAACTCAGAGCTATCAAGATGAATCTGGCTAACGAAGGGTTGGAGGCGCGAATGAAAGACGAAGAAGTGGCCACCAAGAAGCGCAAAGCGGAGGATGACAAGCTATGGGAAGGTACGGCCCTGCGCAGTTTGCTCCGCTCGTTACTGAATGCCCCTCAGCATCAAGGGAGCAGCGCGTAGACAGCTGGCGTTCGTTCTCAAACACCAAGAAGAAGAAGAAGACCAAGGTTACGCTGCTAGGATAGCCTGATTCCAATTGTTGTAACGTGTATTTTATCCGTTCCCTCTGCCTCATACATATTCTATTATTTAGCCTACAACGAAAAGGAAAGCCCAACCAACGGGCTGCCACTTGTTGTACATACAAGGTCAGTCTGAATCAATCTCTATCACCTCCCCAAAGACTCGCCGCCGTACGTGCCGCTGTGGGGCGGGAATGTTCTCTTTATCCTCCATATCGTCCTCCTCGTCGTCGATCGTTATGACATCCGCGTCGTCGTTCATGTGCCTCCTGCTAGGTCCAGCTTGTGGCTGCATTTCGTTGTTCTCTTCAAGCTTTTGAAGCTCTGCAAGGAACCCGTCGTCCATAGACTCGTCCATGCCATAATCATCCGAGGATGGATCCTCCCTGGGTGGCGAAGGTGGGAGCGCTGGACGCTTCGACAAGGACTTGCGGCCAGCGATGGGGCGTTTCATAACTGGAATGTTTTCCTCGTCATCTGTACTATCAATCTCGATCGTGTCTGTGCGTCTGGGAGAGAGGGCGAGCCCCATGTCGCCCCGACGGGGTGCGGGGCCTCCGCTGCTCGAGGAGAAATAGGGAGAGATGGAGAGTGTGGCAGACGAGGCGGAGGATGCAGCTGGAGGCGCTGGGGCTGGCACGCGCCTACGTCTTGGTTGGCTCTCGTCGTCCGAGTGTTGGTGCATTTCGACGGCGAGGGTTGGAGAGGGTGGCGGCGAGATTTCTCGAAGTGGAGAGCGGATTTGTTGAACGGGTGGAGGGTTGGGCTGGGGCTCAGGGGCTGCCTGGGCTGCTGGAGCAGGGGGATCTGGCTCTGGGCGTCTATGTGGATGTAAATTGGTAGAATGAAGGAAGACTGTAGTCGACATACCCCAGTCTTTCGCGCAAACCTCTTGCAAAGTCTGCCTCTTGCTGAGCTTCACGGTCTTCCGTCTGGTGTCCTTTGAAAGTGACACACTTGGGTTCCAAGAAAGCCATTCCTCGTCGGACAAGAACGTCTTTGAGCACCAACTTGTATCCGAGTGGCGTGACACCGAGCCTGAGTTCAGGCAGGGAGCGGTATTCAAAAGCAGACAGTGTCGACGCGCCGTCGCTGAGCTGGAAGCGCAGCATGCTGCGAGGGTAGTTGGGCACGGGGCCTTCTCCGTCGACCTCGAGATCTGCCTCGTCGCCTTCCTCTGCGTCTGCACCCGCTGCAAGCCGCTCAGCGCGTGCCACTCGTACCTGGTCCAGCGAAAGAGCACTCGCGCCGACCTCCGTCATGGCCGTGATTTCGACCAACACTGGCCCACGGAGTGTACCCTCGATGGCGGTGAGGAGGGGGAGCGGAATGCCCGTCCCGTGGCTCATGGAGTCGCAGAGATCGGATTGGAGGAGCTGCGCCTCGACGTGGTTGATTATGGCTGGCATTTGGGAGGCAGGATCGAGTTGGTGCTCGTCGACGACCCAGGCATAGCAGGCATCGAGCCACTCAGCATCGACGCGAGGAGAGGGGTAGTGCTGGTTAAGCCAGGCGGATAACTGAGGAGGAGGAGCCATTGACGCGTCGGGCGCGTGAGGAAGGACGTGGTTAGAACACAAGGGACAAAGACCAATTCACACGTGCTCGTGGACACGCTTGTCCCCGATCCACATTGTCAATGTCAAAGGCCACTTCGCTCTTGCTTCCCTGCTTCCCTCTATCTCTTTCCGATATTTCCTCCAAGGCATGGATAGGAGAATTGTCCCGCGGAAACAACTAAGACATGTCTTCGATCCTCCCACTGGCCACTACACCCCCTAACCTCAATTACTTTCTGTCTTCCACCACCACTACAATGCCCATCGCTCAACCACAACTCCGTCTCCGCGGCTCCGTCGTCAACGAGGGCACCTTGTTTCTCGAGAAAGTAATCGGCCTCGGGTCGTATGGCAAGATCTACCGTGCCGTCGAGACCGACTCTGCTGTCTCATCGCGCCGCTCGTCGTGGGCATCCTCCTCAGTATCTTCCTCTTCCTCCTCCCCTAAACCCAAAGTCTATGCAGTCAAATGTCTAAGGAGACCCCAATCCTTCCAGGCTGATCACAAGTTGTACGACTACGAGCGCAACCTTCACAGTAGCGTGTCCGGCCACCTCAACATCATCACCCTCCACGACACCTTCATTGAGCAGGGCCACATGTTCTTCGTTCTAGACATGGCCGTCCATGACACCATGCTGGAAGCCATCCGCGACGGGATGTACCAACATAATACGCCGCTCCTCAAGCGCGTCTTTGGGCAACTCATCGATGCTGTCCAGTTTTGCCACAGGAAAGGCGTCTACCATCGGAATATTAAGCCCGATCACATCCTCGTCGACTACTGGGGTGGAAACCCTTGTATTACGGACTTTGGCCTTGCCACAACTGACACCGTCAGCTATCAGCTCGGTGTAGGCACGGCGCCCTACATGACACCCGGTATGTGTCTGCTCCATTTGGCCCTCTTTTTGCATCATCGACTCAACTACCGTTAGAATCCTTCGAGGACAGCGCCGGCGGCAGCTATCGCCCAGAGCTCAGCGACGCCTGGGCCATCGGCATGGCGCTCATGGTGGCTGTCACGAATGGCACCCCATGGTACTCCGCGCGTCCCAAGTTCGACAAGAGTTTCAAACTCATCATCGAAGGTTATCGGCATGACCTGTGCAACAGACTTCCGGTCTCGCGCCCCCTTGCCAGGACGTTCAGGCGCTTCTTCCGTATGGACCCCGCGAAGCGGCTCTCCCTGGAGCGGTTCGGCGAGAAGCTTCAGCAGATGGATGATATGTTTATGAGATTGGACGAGGTGGATGATGTGGTTATGAGCGTGCGGCAGCAGGCTTTGTGGGTGGGGCCCGGACGCACGGACCCTCCTCCGGAAGACTGTCCGCCCCCATTTCCGTCATGGGCAGGTCCGGGCTGCTCCTGCATTGAGACGTTCGCTGCTGTTTGGTTCGGACGCATGTTGTGGATCTGGCGCAAATGGTGACCATGAAAAAAACAAACCAAAAACACGGTATCAACTGGCGGAAAATTTGGGAACACCTGGTAGTAGTTGTCCGCCCGGAATGAATACAAATTTTCATCCACGCTTTGAGCCTGTGCAAGCATTGTAAGGCGATCACAAGTGAATGTTGACAGTAAAAACTCCTGCAAATCTTACAGACAGAAAGTAGCCCCAAAATCTTCCGACCGGTTGAGTAATGTTGGTCGAAGACACGTCAACGAGGTTCGCAAAACGAGACTTGCAAACACGATCACCTGATCCAGTCAAGGAAGCAGAAAGAGTAGTCATTGACAGAAGTATACAAGAATACAGCTGGGGGTATATACGCCGAAAGGCGGGCCAACTGTCGAACTAGCTAAGATGTAAAACACCGACACCACCAACCCACAAAGGAACCGAAAGAAACCAAAGACACCCTCCCGATAGTGACGCGTCCGCCCTCGAGATCCGTGCCGCAATTGTCGATGAAGAAAGAATACTGGAAAGCATGCCACGGCCGATGGAGGGTAGAAGCAGGGGCGCCGATGAATCGGGGAGAGGGTGGGACCTCGGGCAAGAGAAGCAGCTCAAGCCGTCGTCCAGTCTCCGGACCAAGGACTAAACTTCGTCTCCATGGGCGGCGGACGCATCGGGTAGAGAAAGAAGAAAGGCGGAAGAAATGGTGGTGGTGGTGTTGGTCCAGACTCTAGATCGTCTTCAGACCCTTCCTCCCCCGCTTATAGCGTTTCTTGTCCCGACGTGGACGTCCAGACGGTGGTGGGAAGGCGTGGTACAGTAGAATGCGAACGAAGAGGAACTAACGAAGAATGAGCATCGGGAATGGAAGGGAGGAGAAAGAACGCACGTGATGGGCTAGTAGGTCAACGATAGTGCCATTGAGAAGCAGCCCGTGGCCGATGTCGACGAAAGGGACATCAAAGGGTAGGAAGATGAGCTGCAAACGATAGTCAGACAACGAATAACATGAGATCAAGGGACGCACGGTAGGAAGAGAAAGAAGGAAAGATTTGCGAAGCGAAGTGAACGAGTAAAATGGAGGACTCTTCGCCATGACCAAACGTACCTTCGCCCGCTGTCTCTTGAACAATGGTTTCCTCTTCTTTCGAACACGTGGGATAGGCGGGGGCCATAGAATATCGCGCCACGGTGCAGGAAGAAGCCATGGGAGAAGCGGGAGGGTCTCCGAAGCGAAGGCGTAGAGGAAGTCGAGCGGTTGTGCGTCGACGATACTGAGGAGCTACAACGAAGTCAGATGCCAGAAAGTGACGGAAAAGACAGAGACGCACGATGGGCAAAACGGGACCGCGTATGAAACTCAAAATGATAGGCTGGAGTCTGCGGGACCTCTGCAGAGAAATCAGGACAGGACCAGAGTGTGGAAAGATGAACGCACCCTTGCGAACCAGACGGTCGCGGCGAGACAGGGCAAATAAAGCATCAAAAGGGCTGGCTCGCCCAGCTGCAATCCATCCCAAACTAGCAACCCGCTCAGAAGGAACAGCGAGACTGCCAGCTTGGTCCACGCGAGGCCCGGTCTGCGTTTGACGAAGCGTGCAGCGGCGAACGCGATAGTGAATACGCCCTCGGCTCGCTCAATGATGTCCAAGTCGAGACCGGCGACCCTGAAGTTGGCGAGGTCGACGAACGGTGTGCGAGCGATGCCGCTGTTGTTGATATTGACACGGGCGAGTTTGCGACGGGCGAGATGGGTGGGGCGAGTGGGGACGGCGACGATGGTGCCATGAGTGTCGAAGCGACGCTGGGTGAAGGCCAGTCCAGCGAAGACATTGACGACGGGTACGCTGTAGTTCGTGTTGGGGCAAACAGCGAACGAATCGGGCACATAAGAGCCCAGAGGGCATGCAGGGAACTGGTGGATGGGGGGACTCGACGTGGTAACAGCGGCGACGGGGTGCTGGGCCACCTTGGGCGGCACCACTGAGTACCAGAGGGCGAGGGCGGAAACGGCGAGGAGGGAGAGTGGGCGCTTGAGGTGGAACATTGTGGTATTCTGTTAAGATGAAGAAAACACTCAAACGAATGGCCTCCATTTTGTACCAAACAGTCGCGTTCCGTCACCGACAGCGCGTCTTCAACAAACGCGATCGAGGTAGGCGTGATTTCTCCTATTGCGCGGATAATGGAACTTCTATTTTCTTCGCCAGAATTCGGGCTTGGTCTTGATAATTTGGTGTGCTTCTGGTTTTCTAGCAGAGGTTGATTTCTCATGCGTGGACTTTGTGTCTCGACAGGGGTATCATCGAGGGATGAAAGTGGACGAAGACGGGATGGTAACGAAGTAGATGGTCTGCATTGGTTCTCCACTGCTTTGGTAGATGTTTTAAACAAGGAGGAAAGAACGACCGAGTGGTGGTCGTTGCAGGAAGTTCCGAAGAGTGAAGTGTCATTCGGATCACATCCACATCCGACAAACAATTTGCGAAAGACTCCCTTCTTCAACACCATCTACATATTACAACGGATTATTCATTTGCTTTTAACCAGATTTAGGATCGCGGAAGCGCATCCAACTCCAGCTTCAATCCCTTCAAAACTTCCACAGCAGTAGCGATCTGCGCCTCCAGTTCGCTCGTCTTGGGCACCTGACCCTTGAGCAACCGCACCTGCTGCCCTTGCTCTTGGATCTTTACCTCCAAAGCGAGGTACTCTGCAGACTTGGGCCCGCTATCTGCCTTGGTTACGGCTGCTTTTTTGGCAGCGGCAGCCTGCCGCTTCGAAAGAGGAGCGGCGGCAACCGGATCGGCAGCTGCTTGCTGAGACTCGTTGCCTCCGAATTTGAGTCTGAACGTCTCCGCCATGCTTTCCTCGATCTTTTTGAACAGATGCGTGGGAGTGCCAATCTTGTGGCCAGCAAGGATATCGTTGGAGAGAACGTCAGGGACGCTCCTGGCGGGGGCATTGAGCTGGGTGAGGATGGTTTCGGACGTTGCAGGCATGAACGGATAAATCAGTGTCGACAGGACGTAGATGAGGTTGACTGCGCGCGAAAGAACCTGAGCACAGCGGACAGGTTCTTCGGTCATCAATGCTTTGTTGAGACCGGAGGATTGAAGATACTGGTTTCCAAGACCGGAGAGGAGCATGACCGTTTGGAGGCCCAGCCTGATCTTGACGGCATCCATCGCCTCGATGTAGGTCTTGAGCAAGTCGTTCACGTCGGAAACAAACTTGCTATCGACCGGATCATCGGCAGAGAGCGGCCCGGGCGCATCGCCACCGTCCGGTAGAACGCCGTCATATTGAGAAGACACGAACTTGAGAGTGCGGTTCACAAAGTTTCCGAAGCTGTAAGGAGTGAGCAACGTCTACCGAGTAAAACAAAAGGGTTTCACTTGTTTAGTAGAATGTTGTTGTTGGCGGCAATCTGGTCAAACGTCAGCGTACGGCCTGATATACAATGGGCACCTACACATTCCGCCCACGAGAACATGGAATCCGCCGTCTCAGGTCGAGCGGACAACAAGTAGAAGCGCCAAACGGAAGCCGGTATCCCGGTTTCTTTGGCAGCAGGTCCGAAAACACCCCGGCCACGGCTCTTGGAGAACTTTCCTCCCTCGTAGTTCAGGTACTCTGTGAACCGTGAGTACGTGCTATGAGAATATTGGAGTGATCTCACCGGTGGACGAGACATGGTGCAGCATGGTCCAATCCCGACCGTCACCCAACTGGACTGAAGGGAAGTAGACAGTATGGAAATAAACATTATCCTTCCCCATGAACTGGTAGAGTTTGACGTTTTGAGGGTTAAACCACCATTTCTTCCACTCAGGTGTGTAGTTGGCCGTAATGCTGGGATACCCGATTGGTGCATCAAACTATGGCCGAGGTAAATTCAAGCGTCAGGATGGATTTCGAATGCACGAACCCAAACATCTAAGGAGCATTAGAATAGCGTTAACTGTGGGCATCACATTGCTTACACAAAACTTTCCCCTGCATGCCATCTTTGTCTCCCTCTTCAACGGGCACAGGAACACCCCATTTCAGGTCTCGGGTCAGAGGTGTCGGGCGCAACCCGCCGACGAGCCGTGCATCCACGATTTCACCGTCCGTGTTGATAACAGAATTGGAAGACCATTTCCCCGCCGCATACGAGCGCTTTATCCATTCTTTGGTCCGTTCTTGCACCTCGTCCAGTTTGTAGTACATGTGTGCCGACGTTCGCGTTGTAACGACATGCGTTTTGTCGACCAGACAGCGCGGCTTGATCAGTTCGACTGCATCCAAGGTTCGAGTACAGTTGTCGCATTGGTCACCGCGGGCATCCTGTCGTCGCATGGTCAGGGCGGCAAACGACGCACGGAAACTGAATTCTACCTCGTAGCCACAATGCGGACATATTCCTTCCACAAATCGATCCGCAAGGAATCTTGACTCGGTAAATACACGGGTGCATCGGGGAGTACTCGGAGGACATACTTGGGGCAACCTTCGCAGTAGGTTTGAGCCTTGTCTTGCTTCTCGAGGAGATTGTGTTTCCCCAGATTGGAAAATATTTCCTGTGATATTCTAGGAACGATAACGAGACCTGCAACATGATGTACAAATGAACATACTCGGTGTGCAAAGGTGTCGACGTGCGGCCAAAGTGATCGAACCTGAGGGAATATAAAAAATAGCCCTTTGAAGAAAGACTAGACGCACCCAATGTCAAACCAATCGTATGTCGCCTTGTGCACGAGATTATACTTGTCGCAAAGTTCCTTCGGAGTGATGCCCTCCTTCAAAGCCTGCGTCTCGGTGGCCGTCCCATACTCATCGGTACCACATATGTACAGGGTAGTCCGATTCCGCGTTCGGCTGTATCTGTAAAAAGAATAAGCCAGCGTGCACAGTCGACTGGTCAACACTACGTACCGACTGAAAACGTCTGCGCTGAGAGTGCTCCCAATGATGTTCCCGAGATGAGGGACATTGTTGCAGTACGGCAGAGCAGAAGTAATCAACACATTTCCGTCTCCGGGTGTTGGTAGACTGTACACGAGAGTTGGAGGGATTGCACCAGGTCACGCGAAGGATCGTACATGGAAGGATGACCTGGTGGCGGAGACGTTCGCAAAATGTCGGCCGATCGAATTTTCTGGGACATTCCACGCGCTAGGCCGGGCTTAATGTACAAGGAGGAGAGGGAAGAGCGGAGCAGAGACAGGCTGTATATCGATCTAATTCTCTGACTCGAAAGGAAGGAGGGGAAACAGGTGTACATAACTTGCCGCTTAGCACGCGCCGTGTCAGGTCGTGTCGTGATTACGCGGTATTATGGCCTCTTCTCTTCTTATTCCTTGCAGAGACGACACAATGCCTTCAACCGCGCCGGACGACACCGACAAAGTATTGCTTTCCAATTCATTTGACTGTTACATTCAACTTCCTCCTCAGCCAAGAGAGTTCACCCTGCAAGCCGTTGTCATTGGATTGCTTATAGGATGCCTGCTCTGCTTCGCCAATCTCTCCTTTGGTCTTCAGACCGGCTGGATATCAATGTAATGCATTCATACTGCATCTAGACGGCCAAACCAACCTTGCTTCGCCAGGATGTCATTACAATCAGCCCTAATTGCGTTTCTTGTCTCGAGGCTCCTGCCAACACCTATGACTGCTCAGGAAATCATCGTCGTGCAAACCACGGCCGTCGCAACTGGTGTATGTCACTCCGTTCGCCTTTTTATCGTTCTAACATATCCACAGACCATGCCACTTGCAGCTGGTTTCGTAGGCATTCTTCCCGCACTCAAAATACTCGACGAGGCTCGGGACGGATCTCCACCGGTCACTCTGAGTTGGATTGCTGCCATCGGCTGGTCATGTTCAATCGCCTTTTTCGGGTGAATATTATCTGCCAACCACAATCTCCCACTGCTGATATCTTCCCAGTGTTTTCCTTTCCCCTCCCCTCCGCAAGCAAGTGGTATGTGAATAAACTTTCTGGGAAGACAACTTACAAATGGTCATCCAGATCGTGAAAGAGCAACTTGCATTTCCTTCTGGTAAACCTCTCGTGCTCGCCCACTTGTTACCAAACTCATCGCACACAGGTACCGCCACTGCACAATTAATCGCAGTCTTGCACAAGATGCCTCCGCCAGACACTACCGTACGTCGGCGGGTTGGTTTCGTTGCACTTGAAGAAGATGAGACCGAACATCACCAAGAAGATGATCAAGTCGACGACACTCTTGCTCCAGACAACGTCCAATCCGAGGGATGGCATGCCTTGTCATCCAGTTTCGCCGCTTCGGGTGTCCTAACGCTGTTTGCCTACTTTTTCCCTGCAATCTTTTCCATTCCATTATTTGGGCCCTATCTGGCTCGAGAATGGCTGTGGACATTCACTCCCAGCTTGGCATATGTTGGGCAAGGTAAATCTTTCTGAAAGTTGACGATTTATGGCGCTCAGCTCTTCCCAGGAATCATTATGGGATTCCCAACGACGCTGAGCATGGCCCTTGGTATGGTACTGGGATGGGGTATCCTCTCGCCTATTGCGAAATTGTCTGGCTGGGCACCGGGACCTGTCGGAGACATGACGAACGGAGCGCGGGGTTGGATCCTGTGGACTTCACTCGCCATCATGTGCGCCGACAGTTTCGTATCCCTTCTGCCTGTCCTCGGTGAATATATTGTCGATCTCCTTCCGCGACGTCAAGCAGCCGTCCAGATCAAGGAGGACTACGACAGCGAAACTGAGGACCGCCTTGTTCCCAACAACTGGGTGATCGGTGGGGTCTTGGTCAGCGTAATCGTGGGCAGTTTCCTCGTCTGGGTCGTCTTTGGCGACGATGGGATCAAGCCATGGGCGACCTTCCTTGCCTTCGTTCTAGGTGGTCTGCTGAGTGTTTTGGGGTGCGAAACTTTGATTGTACGCATGCATCTCTGACTTTGACTGCAGGGTACGCGCATTGGGTGAAACGGATATCAATCCCGTATCTGGACTGGGCAAGATTTCACAGCTGTTTTTCGCATGGATTCAGCCTGGAAATATTGTCGCGAACATCATAGCTGGTGGAGTGGCGGAGGCTGGTGCTCAACAGTGCGTATATTCTCTTGCTCTTGGCCTCTCAACTGACTGGTGTGGTTAGAGCGGGCGACCTGATGCAGGACTTGAAGACAGGTCATTTAATTGGGGCCTCCCCTCGCGCCCAATTCTTTGGTCAACTTTTGGGATCGGCCGTCTCAATTTTCGTCACTGCGAGTGCCTACACGCTATACAACCGCGCATATGTCATCCCGGGGCCTTCATTCCCTGCTCCAACAGCCTATGTGTGGCTCAGTCTCGCGAGACTGCTGCGTGACGGCGAGCTGCCTCAGAATAGCACCATCTTCATGATCGCATTTGCGGCCTTCTTTGCCTTGGTATCAGGGCTCAAGACGTACACCACTCAGCGGCAATTGTGGTGGGCCAAGTGGATTCCATCCGGTATGCACCTCCAGTCTTTCCTTAAATTGCTCCTGACCATGCAGGCATTGCCTTTGCTATTGGCTTTCTCAATACGCCGTCATTCACCATTGCCCGCCTGATTGGTGGGGTCGTCGAGCAAGTATACCGGACTCGATATGCGAAGAACAAGAGCGATATTAGGCTTATCGTGATTGCGAGTGGATTCGTGTTGGGCGAGGGTGTGATCAGCGTTGTCTCCCTTATGCTCAAGACCTCGGGTGTCGGTGTTGCAAGCTGTTGGGGATGCGTTCCTGGTCTGTGTGGTGGCTGTCCGTAGACAGGATCGTAGTCTCTCGTAGACACACTACGATACAGCCGACGAACAAGTTGTATCAGAATCGCAATCTTATCTTATCTCCATCTGCATGATTCGGGAACCTTCGGCGATGAGTGACATCACTGTTTCCAGGCCGTTCCAGGAGATTCGGTGCGCCGAATGACGGGTTATATACTCCAGCACACATCGCACCCTCCCCACTTCTACACTCGCAATGGGTAAAGACTACTACAAACTCCTTGGTATTACCAAGTCTGCGACCGAGGCCGAGATAAAGTCGGCCTACAAAAAATCGGCTCTCAAATGGCATCCTGATAGGTTCATTCCGAACAGTCTCTGAATCGTTCTTAAGGCTCATACATATCTCCACAGGAACGGCGGTTCAGAGGAAGCCTCGCAAAAATTCAAAGAGGTGCATCTGCTTTCCAAGTATCTAGAACCCTCACTCACAGTCTCCCCAGATCTCAGAAGCGTTTGAAGTCCTCAGCGACAGCAACAAACGCACGATATACGACCAATTTGGCGAGGAAGGGCTCAAGGGTGGAGGCCCTCCTCCAGGACAAGGCGGGGGACCTGGTTTTTCTGGTTTCTCTGGCTTCTCTGGTTTCCCTGGTGGCGCAAGCTCTTCTGGTCCTGGCGGCGCCACATTCACATTCACATCATCGGGCCCGGGAGGCAGCAGTGGAGGCTTCTCACCAGGCGACCCGAACAAAATCTTCGAGTGCGTACTTGCTTTGGGTGTCTACGCGATGAATCAGGATTTACTGACGGCCATCTCAGACATATGTTCGGAGGTGGACTTGGCGGTGGGGGCTTTGGGGGCAGCGGTTTCGGCGGTTTCTCCTCTGGCGGTGCAGGCGGCCGGAGACGTGGGCCGCACATGTTCGAGCAAGACGTGGACATGGACGACACGCACTTTTCCTTCGGCGGCATGCCCGGGGGAATGGGCGGCATGCCCGGAGGAATGGGCGGCATGCCCGGGGGTCGACGACGACCTGCCCCCAAAGACACCACACCTCAACCACCCTCAGAAATCACCCGTCCCCTCAAACTTTCACTCGCCGAGCTCTACTCTGGTACAACAAAACGCCTCAAGGTCGGCCGTCGGCTGCTCGACGGCACATCCGAGGAAAAGGTCCTCGAGATTCTCGTTCAGCCCGGGTGGAAGAGCGGCACCAAGGTGCGCTTCCCACACGCAGGCAACGAGCAGCCCACTGGGGACTCGCAGGACCTCGTCTTTGTCGTGGAGGAGAAGCCGCACGAGGTGTTTGAGCGGAACGGCAATGACCTGAAATGCAGCTTGCAGATTCCGCTGCTGGATGCGCTAACGGGGACCGGTGGGAAGCGCGTCGTCGAGGCGCTCGATGGGCGCAAGTTGCAGATCACCGTTCCGCTCGGGATCGTCAAACCCGGGCAGGAGACTATCGTTTCCGGAGAGGGTATGCCTATACGGAAAGATGGGAGCGTGAAGCGCAAGGGGGATCTCATCGTCAAGTGGGACGTTGTTTTCCCCGATAGAATAACACCGGCGCAGAAGGAGGGGTTGAAAAAAGTTTTAGGTTGAACGCATACTAAATGGGGGGAATGTAGGATACTAATTATTTCGCACTTGTAAATTATACCACTTCAAGGAATCCAATTAAAAGAACATTCGTCCGATGCGCCAGAGGAAACTGGCGTGTGCCTCGTCGCATTTCCTCTCGAGTTCTGAAAGCTGACGTTGTGTTTGCTCCTTTTCCGTTTGAATGCGCTCCTCTATCGTGTGTATCTGATCCTCCAACACGTGTAGTTTGCGTTCCAGCTGCGCAATGTAATCCAGCGACCCGTCGACTGGTGGTGGTACGAGGACAACGTCCTCCTCTTCGGTGTCTGCCTATATATGTGGTGAGTACAGAATAGACGTATCGAGAGACACCGACCTCGCTGCCCCCACCCGGGTCGGACTCGCTATTCTGCTATTAAAGTTGAGCCAACCAAATGCGCATGCAAGGACTCACTCCTCATTGCGCTTCATAGACCTGAGATATTCTGCGTGAGCGGCTGCGAGGCCGTCAGTCGTGTCCGACAGGTAAAACGGGCGGTAGGTTGTGGCTTCGAACGAGGAGGCGGTGGACTGGGTTGTCGTAGACATGCTTGTAGCCAGGCGTTGAGCGCAACACACACTTATATGACGCCTCGAGGCGAACACATTCTTAGATCCGAAACGCGTGAATGAGGATGAAAAAGAAATTTATTGCTTGAAGTTGTACATGAAGGAGTGAATGCGTGATGGTGAACACGAGTCGGGCGTGAGGGTCATTGAGTTGTCGCCTAGAATGGTCGTTAGTGATCATGCAAAGGAAGGGAGGCGATGAAACGCACGATGAGAGGGTGGATGAGGTGGCGCTGGTAAGTAGAGAGAAATCAATTCTCTTCAGTGACTGAAAAAAATGATTAGATATCAGCAAGAAAACAGAGCGACAAACTCACAAGGCTGTTGAGCATGGAAGGCCATAGGCTGACTCGAGAGGCGTGGGCGTGGCCTAGGCGCCCCGGAAACTTGGTCAGGGAACTGCGGACGACGCCTCGAAGCGATACTCGGCGGCTCCTTGTAGCGGCGGGTCGGGTCACGGGGGTAGGCGACGAACATGGGAGCAGTGGCAGCGCTCCGCGTGCTAGGCGGCGGCATCGCAGCCAATTTGCGGCCCACACGCGCGGATTGACCACAATGCCTAAAGTGGTCGAGCTCACTGGGGGGCAAGCCAGCGAGTTCGGCGTAGACCTTGCGTTTATGGAGCCAGGCAGCGGTGCCTGCGGCCCATTCCTCGCTGATGTGCACAATGCCTGGGCAACGGGGGTCGACGCAGCGGTAGTTGCCGGGGATAACGTCGGGATCGTTGGGGTAGGGGCACCATTCGATGTCGCAGGGGAGGTGCCACTTGGATGGCCATACTGGCGGGGGCGGAGGGGGTCGGTTCTGGTCCCGAAGTTTCCGAGCTGCCCTCTTGGCGTCGTCGACCCTGTGCCATTCGTCGATGGCGGAAAGCTTCTTGGGCGGTGGTTTTTTGCCGATAGCTTTCTTGATACTGGCTATAGGCGGCATATGAGGGCTGGTAGGTGTAAAGAGGCAGAACAGTCTTACCCAGCATGATAGGTGTCGAAGGAGAGTTGAGATATGCGCCGGATGGCAGAGAGGAAGGAAAGTGAGGACGATGCAGTTGGTGGGGAAGCGCAGACGACCCAGAGGGTTTTTAAATGCCACCGGCAGGCCTGTGCGCTTTTCTCGTATCCCATATTCGGACGAGAAGGAACAATGGATTAGATAAGCGGATTGTCCCATCAGGCGCGCGGCTGGTCTCGTCGATGCTTGGGCCATTGTTCGCGCAGACAGCCGAGGGAGCCGGACGACGTGTAATTTAGCGACGGTGGAACGTTCTGCAGGAGCCCTTGCCCTGGAATCATGTCTTGCCCGAGGATTGGAGCGGGAGAGTGGTGGTCAAGCCGCGCAGGCCGTTTGAAAGCGCTGTCCATTGTCTGGCCAAAGGGCTGCTCCCAAGATTCTTCCAGTGTGTCCAAGCGTAGAGAGCCAGAAATGAATATGGTCGCAACTCGCGAGATCAAAGCAAGATCAAAGCTTTTGTTGGCCTTTGTGATCCCTGGATTGTATATCGACGACGTCCCCCCACTCAAAGAGGAGATACTACAGTCTGACTGCGGGAGACTATCACTGGATGTGGTTCACACACTGCGGCCAGGACCGACGGCGACACGTTTGCGACACGTCAGTGGAGGCTTGAATTTGATTCCTGCTTTGATTAGGCGCCCACAATGTCTCGCATTGAACTTGCAAAGATCCCCGCCTTGACATTCTACAAAGACTCGTTTACAGAAGCCCGACGAACCGAGCCCATTCCGCAACTCCGCTGTCTGGGCAAACCTTGCCAACTATACCAACCAGACGTTGTTCGGTGCACGTCGCTGGGTGGACGGGGGTCGGAGATTGACTGGAAATGCGATGCAGAGCTCCCTGATAGTCTGCGACTCGGACGAGTGGAGGTCTCATGTGAAGGATATTCGAGACCCGGGGATCCCTACGTGCTCAAGGGTCAGTTCCATTCTTGTCGTCGCGGCTGGTCTGACTTGTTGCAGGCTCGTGCGGTCTGGAGTACAGGCTTTCTGAATTACCTGGTAGTCTAAAGTCAGAGCACCAGCCCGGCGGCAAATGTAAGTCCCAAGAGATTGTCTGGATCGTTTCTCAAATGCATGCAGCATACGACGTAGCTTCAATGATTTTCACGGTCGTGTGGCTTGCATTCCTGGCTATCATCCTCTATTCTTTCCTCCAGTCTTGTTTCCGCGGTCCCCAGAACCGAGCGCCTGGGCGCCCCGAGCCCGGAAGACCCGGGTATGGAGGCTTCTTCCCTGGTGACTTGAACAACGACGACCCATCAGCGCCCCCTCCCTACTCGAAAAACCCACCTGCTGAGGGTGCCAATGAAGGGTGGCGACCCGGCTTTTGGACTGGGGCTCTCCTCGGCGGTCTTGGGACTCATCTTTACAACAATAACAACAACAGACAAAACACGCGCGCATACGATTGGGAGCGACGCCAGCAGACTCGCTACAATTCTCCGGCCGGTGGAAGTTCATTCAGAAGGAGACCGAATGAGGACCGAGGTGAAGGCCCATCCAATTTGGGCTCCATGAGACAGAGCACTGGCTTTGGCGGTTCAAGTGTACGATAAGTTAAAAGTAGGTCATTCACCGTCATTTTTCGGGAGACTGAAATAGATGGTTTATTTCAGTTGTTGTTATACCGGTAATCAGCCGCGTTGTACTCTGTATTTCTCTCAATACGGTGGCGTGATCTCGTGTGAAGCAAGGATAATTTTCGGTTTCGCGCGAACGATTCAACGAATCCCGAAAAGCTCCACATCACAGGACACCTGGTAACGGAGACTTACCTCGCCTATGCCGCCGGTTGCGCACCAGGATATGGACCGCCAGGATGTTTTTCGGGAAATCTTTTTGAATATAAATCGCTGCGACGATGCAAACGACCCACAGGTTCGACAATGAAGACTATCCTCGCTTTGATAACGTTGGCTGTCGCCATCTCGCCTTCCTTGGCTCAAGTTTCCGTGTATGGCCAGTGTGGGGTACGTCCAAGCTCAATGGTCCAGATCGCCCTTAATTCTCAGCAGGGCATTGGCTTCACTGGGTCCACGACCTGCGCCTCTGGCTCCGTCTGTACCGAGTTGAATGCTTGTGAGTCCTCCGACTATAGATCGTCACCAAGAAAACCGATCAAATTTCTCTTTGGAGATTACTCCCAGTGTTTGCCGGGTACTGCAACGACCACGCCGCCCACAACTACGACGGCAACAACGACATCTACTGCGCCGGGATCAACAGCCTGTTCTTCTTCCCGTACAAAGTTCCAAGTGTGTCTCTTGTGTCTCTCATCCTAACAGTAGCTCATTTGCGCCAGTTCTTTGGTGTAAACGAATCCGGTGCGCCGACTTCCTTTCGATTCAGAACTCAAGGGGCTGAGGCAACAAAGGTGCCGAGTTTGGTTCTGGAATCTGGCCTGGGACGTTGGGCACGGTCTGCACCTTTGGTTTGCTTGCGTCTCGTGAAATCGCTGACATAACTGCGAATAGGATTATACCTTCCCGTGTAAGTCATTTCACAGTAGTTCGAGGTCTATATTGAGCATTTGCCAGCCCCTAGCTCCATTGACGTACGCACAACACCCCAAACACCCCAACAGCCACTCACCTTGTTTGCAGTATTTCGTCGCGGACGGATTCAATTTCTTCCGGTTAGTTAAGGCACCACTTTCTCGACCGTCGCTGATTTCTCGCAGTGTTCCCTTCATGATGGAGCGTCTCGTCCCGCCCTCCACCGGCATGACCGGCCCTTTCAACAGTGCCTATCTTTCGGGTCTGACCACGGTAAGTTTCAACCTCTGTCGCGTCTTTTAGAGTCCTGAGCAGGTTGCTAGATCGTCAACTATATCACTAGCAAGGGAGCCTACGCCGCCCTGGATCGTCTGTCGCTTGCCTTCGGGTCGGAGATTCTGCCCTGACAAATATCGCAGCCCACAACTTCATGATCTACAACAACCAGGATATCACCAGCACTTCCGAGTGTGTAGAGTCGATTTGATGCTGAACGATACGCTGATATCCGTGTTTCCAGTTTCCAAACCTGTTGGTCGAAACTTAGATTCTCCTCTGGCGATACTAATGATATTGCGTAGTCTGGACTAACCTTGCCAATCAATTCGTGAGTGTCTAGTTTCTCTCTCGAGCGAGGCATCTTACATTTGAAAACAGAAAAGCAACAGCCACGTCATCTTTGGTATGTTTGTCCTTAGCCTGGCGCGTTCCCTGCCTAATACATACGACAGATATCATGAACGAGGTAACTATCGCAGTCTCCGTAGGACTAGACAATAACACTCTGCGCAAAGCCCAACACTATTCCCGCTTCGACCGCCTTCTCCTTGGTAAGGATTGCATTCCCAAGAAAGATATTTGGCTCACCTCTTCAATAGAACCAGGCTGCGATCAACGGCATCCGCTCCACCGGTGGTGAGCCGCCCTCATATCAGGATACCCATGGTTCTCAAAACGAATAGCTACTCAGCTCATCCTCGCCGAAGGAACTTGTATGTGCCTCGCTGTCTGGGATCGCATTGTGGCTGATTTCCTCACCAAGCTTGGACCGGAGCGTGGAGTAATTGACCTTCGATCACCTTGAAGCCAGAAACTGATACATGTCCAGCTTGGGTGTCTTCGGGCAACGGTGCCGCCTTTGCTGCTCTCAAAGACCCGCTCAACAACACCGCTATTGGTATTCCCCTTGTCTCCTCATCCATGGAGGAATCTTATGCTCCATATTAGAAATGCATCAATATCTCGACAGCGACGGTTCCGGGACCAACGCCACCTGCGTCTCGTCCACCATCGGTGCAGAACGTCTCGCTGCCGCCACCACGTGGTTGCAGCAGAACAACATGAAGGGATTCTTGGGCGAAATCGGCGCTGGGTCGAACGCTGACTGCATAGGTATGTCTTGTCAAGTGGGTGCGTGTGCATTGACTGATTCCATCGCAAGCCGCCGTCAGCGGCGCATTCTGCAGCATGCAAACTGCTGCTGGCAGTCCCTGGATCGGTGCCTCTTGGTGGGCCGCTGGCCCGTGGTGGCCTGCCGACGTACGTGTCTTTTCTCTTCTGCTTATCATTGCTTTGGTCGCTTAACCAACTTGTGCAGTACTTCACCGGTATCGAGCCCCCGAGTGGGGTGGCGATCTCGCAGGTCTTGCCACAGGCCATCAAGCCTTTCCTTTAGATAGTTTAGGCTACGTTATATCTCCTGTGTTGCTCAGAGTTATATTCAAACAAAACCCGGATCATGAGACGGCGTCTCGGCTTCTCTGATACGCGTGGATTGCATTATCGGCACTGGCTTGAACTGATTTCGGATCAATGGGTCGGAATGGATGAAACGGATCGGAAAGGCATACATGGACCATAGTATATACTTATGTATTTCAAGCAAGGTCGACAGCCTTCTCTGCCTTCAGCATTTTCGCCCGGGTTCTTCGTTGCTGGATTTCCAGAACATCAAACAACGCACGATATCCACCGTGTAAAGTAAAGTCACTTCAAAGAAGTGATCGATCACTCCCTTGTCGATTTCAGGCACTCCCAATGAGGTCACCCGTTGGGAGTGCCTGTCAGTCACTTCCATGGAGTGCTTCCACGGCACTCCTTGCTCGGGCACTCCACAAAACGACTTTCAGCAAACTTTCGGCCAGTCAACTGCAACCGAGTCGGGAGTCGGACATCAAACATTCGGGGATCACTTTCCGCGTTTCCTCTTGCTTCCCACCACCATCTCGACTCACTCCAGACACCTTTCAAGCCACTTAAGTACTCGCCGTCGTCCTCCCCGTCGATCAAAGCCGCCGTCCTCCCTTCCAACTCTGTCATGGCCCTTTCCATCGCTCTCGAGCCCGCCGCAATGTCTGTGCGACGGCCATGATCCAGAGTTCGTACCTCTGCTGCACACAATATGACTGCGCGGGGTTCCGCGCAGCGTCTTCTGTGCTGCTACCGGTTATGGAATCTTGGACGTGGTCCGTGCGCCCATCCGGCGATATTACTCAATTTGACTTCTTCGTCCCCTACGCCTACGATGCCAAACGACAGCGACGAAGAAAAGGACGATGTGAAGATCTGTAATTGCTCCCAGAGCTGCGGCAAGGCGCTAACCGAACGGGCTCGACGACGCCATTACTCAAAGGGCGATCCACTGGAGCGTCGACCATCGGTCACTATACCACGCAAGGGTCGATCGAAACGAGCCACGGGGACCACGGCTGGCTCCAGCGACGACGTGGACGACTCGCATGACCGTGACAACTCCGGTGACGACGCGCGCACATCGGACGACAACGGTTACAGTGTGGATGCCGTGGCTGTCGACTTGGACCCACGTTCACCCTCTCCCTTCCTCGAGGATGTCGGCATGGATGTAGATGACGAAGACCTGCTTCTGTCGGATGTAGAGCTGCTGGATCTGGGCGAGGAGGACGAGTGGCTGCAATTTGACCCAGAGCAAGAGGTGGAGGAGATTCAGACTCGCGAGGAAATGGAACGCGAGCTAGAGGAGATGTTAACTCCGGAGGAGGAAGCAGCCTTGTGGGAGACTCGTGCGTTTCCCAACTGCAGCATTTTCACTCATCTCATCTGTGGGCCAAGGGAACGACATTCTCACAGAACAAGATCGCGATAACATACGTGCATTTCAGCTCAAGATGATTTGCTCTGTGCCGATGTTAGTGTTTGCTCAGATGCGATATGCCTTCCGTCAGAAACTCGACATTAGCTCTCATTGGGTCATGATTCACCGCGTCGCGATCCTTTCTGGGGTGGAGCCCGTATGGTACGACTGCTGTCGTAACTCGTGCATGGCTTTCACCGGACGCTATGCCGACTCGCCGAATTGCCACTACTGCGATGAGAGTCGATTCGCGCCGAACGGAAAGGCACAGCGACTTTTTTGCTACTTGCCGATCATCCCTCGCCTCCAAGGGTTCTTCGCCGATCCAGAAAAGGTCAAGCAGCTCCTGTATCGACACAATTACGTTCATGAACCGGAAACAATACGTGATGTCTTTGACTCCGAGCACTACCGGGATTTGCGCACCAGGAAGGTCGTCGTAGATGGCAAGGAGCTTGCCCATTGCTATTTTTCTGGAAAACATGATATCGCGTTGTCGGTTTGCACCGACTCGTATCTCATTTTCGAACGCCGACGCAAGGGTCCTTCGGCCACACCAATCCTCGCAAAAATCTACAACATCCATCCCAAATACCGCACACACCTTCACGATTTGAAGTGCTGCGGCGTCATTCCTGGTCCAAAACCCGCCAAGGACATGTACACGTTCCTATACCCCTTCGACGAGGAGCTCGTCAAGCTTGCTCACGGTGTCCCCACATTCGATTCCTCGACCCAGACTGTGTTCCAATTGCGAGGATACGACTTGTTCGGGCACGGCGATATCATCGCGATTGAGAAGATGATGAATATTAAAGGCCATAACAGCCTTAGCCCGTGTCGTACCTGTCAAATCAAAGGTCACCGCAATGCTACTGGCGGCGAGACCATTTATTATTGTCCTCTCGCTGCCCCATGTGACGAATACAGTGCGCCGAGCTCCTGGGACCCGCGCAACCTACCCCTCCGAACACACGAGCATTACCTGCAGGTCATTGACGCCGTTGACGACGCCAAATCTGAGACGCTCGGGCCTGACGGCGAGAAGAAAAATACTACAGCCGCCGAAAAATTGGCAAAGTACCACGGAATCAAGGGCTTGCCGGCCTTGCGACGCGTCGGATCTCTCGATCTCGCTTGTTCGTACCCTTGGGATTGCATGCACCTATTCTGTGAAAACAACATACCCAACCTTGTCGCACTTTGGAGTGGAAAGTACAAGGGTCTGGACACGGGCAGGGAAGCGTATGAGATTTTGCCAGAGGTTTGGGATGATATTTGGAAGGAGACGGCTGACGCGATGGAGACTATCCCATCCGCTTTCTGCCGCTCACTTGCACAGGGCCCGAGCAAGTTCACCGCCGAAGCCTGGTGCTTTTGGTTCGTTTACATGGCTCCTACCCTCCTTGAAGGAAGGTTCTCCCATCCCAAGTACCACAAGCATGCTTGCGAGCTGTCCGATATATTCAAGGTCGTTCTTCAATTCTCATATACCACCACCGAGCTGGATACTTTGGACGCGAAGATTATCGAATGGGTCAAGACTTATCAACGGTATTGATTTCGCAGCTTGAATGTGACTACTTGACTGACAATTGCCAGATACTACTATCAGTACCGCGAAGATCGACTCTGCACCTGCACGCTCACAGTTCATGGACTTTTACATGTTGTCCGCGACATTCGTATGTGCGGTCCGTCGTGGACAACTTGGACATTTTACATGGAGCGTTATTGTGGGTTCCTCAAGGCGGGCCTGCGCTCACGGAGATATCCCTGGGCAAATCTCAACAATCGCATCTTGAACTACGCATACCTCGAGCAGATCGGTGTTCGGTACGATCTTACGGAGGAGCTCCAACTTTACGGTCAACGCACCCGCGGACCTTCTAAATCAGAGAAGGTGTATGAAAATTGTGCGTATCATATCCCAACCTTTATACACCATTATGCTCACCGTTGACAAGACCCTTACACCATTCTCCATGTACCATATCGAAAAACCTACACCCCAGACGGCACTTTGCGGCGCAAGGTGGCAAAGTATTTCGCCTCGGTGCTCGGCCAACCAGTGCAGACATATTTGAGCAAGTTACCAAACACCATGCCAAGCTGGGGTAAGCTCCGCATATTGGACGGGGATTCAATTTGAACTGGATCCGCCACTGGACGAGCTACCGAGTCAGAACGAGATTCATCATATGTTCGAGTGAGTGAGATTTTGAGTTTGATCAAGCAGTTTTTGATATTCTTACAGTACACTGTGCACGTTCAAGCGGATCAGCACCTCGGGGAACAAGAGATAATCAAATTTGAAACATTGGTTTGTTATGGATGCCTTGAACAAGTTCTCGTCTGTGCATTGTCGGATGAAGAGCTCTGGGGTGATTTTGCAGGAACAACTCGCTTGCTGGCCGTAATTACTCCCTGCGTGACAGAAGGGAAAGATGCCACAGAGGGTATTCTCACCTATGACAGGACCCTCTCAACCATGGTTACGGATGTGGACTGGGTGAGCGCGGTGGTGGGGCGTATCCGTTCTCGAGGGAAGTGGTCCATCATTGACCGCAGTGGGGGGTTGATTAAGCCTGAATTTACTCCGTCTTCCGAGTCAGAAGAGCAGGTGTTGGTGGAGGAAGAGGATTAAGTAGCTTGTGATTAGCGAGTTGCGCGACGCGATGTTTAATTAACGCGTGATGTCACAGTCACGTGTCAATACACTTCTTCTCTTCTCCCTCCATCATGCCTACCAAGGCTGCGCCCAGTCCTGAAGAGGAGGTTATCCAACTGAGAAAACAACTCGCAGAGGCCAAGAAGAAGATTGGTAGGCACAGCTCGGATACATTGGACCCTGGCTGACGCGACTTTAGCGGAAATCGCCAAGCAGCAGAGCAAGCCCAAGAAGCTCATCCCTCGTCCAAAGGGCCAAGCTGGAAAGGGAAAGGGCTATCGGTTGCAGACAGCTATGAGGTTGAGCAAGAATAAAACGCGCTACAATCGTCTTTCAGTGCGTGCCAGTGCTTCAGCATCATACCCCGAATCCTCTGACCTGCATCCACAGAAAATTGTTCGGCATTATGCGAGTCGCTTCCTAATGACGGGCAAAACGATACAAAAGCAGAATCCGACCACCCTGGCAACGGTCATCGCACGCGTGAGTATCCTTTTGTCGTGCAAACAACTGGACACTCACCTCAGTCAGATTAAGAGAGATTTTACATACTTCCAGCGCTTTGACGGCGGCTGGCCCATTCGCGACTTGATCAAGCAGTTTCTCACAAATCACAACTACAAGTTCAAGCGGGCGGCGAAGGAGGAGAAGGAGGCGGAGAAGCACGATCCTGCAGAATGGGATGACGATGTAGAGGCGGAGGCGGAAGAGAACGATGGCGAGTCGGTCGGAGGCTCCGACTCGGAGATGGAGGATGTCGTCGTCGATGGAGAGGACGGGGAAGCGGGTGAGGACGGCTTGGAGCTCGATACGGGTGACTGTGATGAGATGGACGGGGTGGAGGAAATGGAGGATGCTCCTTTGGATCTCGACTTGGAAGAGATCAAGGTATTGCTCCTCGTTGTCTCTCTTTTAACTGTCTTCTGATTCCCGTCCAGGAGAATGTCGAGCCATCGAAGACGCCAAACGCGGTCAAGACGAACAAGACCAAGGCTGAGACTCCGGTCAAAAAGGTCTGCGCTCATATATTCTTTCCTTTCGCATGCTCACCTTTACCTCAGTCAAAACTCAAATCCAAATCGTCCCCTCGGCCACCGTCACCGTCTCCGGTGAGTTGGAGCGTTATCGTTGTACGCCTCGCTGACGCCTGGCGCTCAGTTACGGACACGCAAGCTGAACGACCCTGAACCCCTCTCATTGCGTCCGGCAAAAAAGGTATGAATGTCCAATCGCGTGTGTGCAGCAACCTCATTCTGCTCAGCTCAAACCGCTTGTCTGTCCCGGAAAGAAGTGCAACGACATCCTCCCTGAGGTTATTCCACCAGCACTGACCGCCCTCCTTGCCCAGAAGAAACACTTGGATGCCAAAGACACATCACTGGATGCCAAGATCTGTGAAGTGCTCAAGAAGCACAACGCCCTCTTGGCTGAAGCTACGCACTACGGCTGGCCCCAGCCAGTCAATTTTGATAAATTATCCAGCCGCGTCGAGTCCATCCTGCCGGACCTGAACCCCCTTCGTTCCGACATCCCTACCCTTCAAACATCGCCTGTCTGGCTCAAATTCTTGCAGAAGATTAATTACTCTGTTTATGATTTTTCTCGGAACCCCAGCGCGTATTACCCCGACGCTGACCTTGGTGCAGGATAGTATGTGTGCCAAGCCTTTTACGGAGCATGCTTCTCATTCTTTCTGTGGCAGTTACGGTCCCAAGGGGCTCTATATCATGAAGAAACTAATGTCCGAATACTTCAAAGAAGAGTCGGAAAATGACGATGACGAACCCCATAACTCCCTGTACCATACTCTCTCTGAGCTGACGGACTTGCCGCAGCCTTGGGACCAGTACGACGAGACCTCCAATCTCATCCCGCTTTCACGCTTCCACGATGTGGTCCTGGTTCCCCATATCGTCGCCTCGCTGATATCCGAAGATCTGCATCAGGAAAAGCACCCCAAGGTAATTTGCAACATTTTACTCAAAATGGTGCCAATTATCGGGAATGTCAACAAAGTTGCAAAGTGTCACCTCCCCAGAGAAATTTGCAACATTTTTGCACAAATTATCTCAGGGATTTCACCCATGTGTGGGCCCTTTTCATCCAGTTATTGAACATTCTGAAGCAATTGAAAGCATAGTTAGAGCAAAAGGTACAGGCCTCCAGGGAGCTTTTCCTGCAGCCTCCTGTTTATTCCTGTGGCTTGGTCAACTGACCACTGCAGTGCACTTATCTGAATGAAGTGATGTGATTAAGATTAAGATCTAATACAGGTAATAGTAATTTACATTTAAATGATGCTCAGAGTGGGATTCGAACTGGTGACCTGCGCAAAGAGGCAGAAAATAAAGAAGACATTTAAAACCGGTAGACTAAGTGAGAGGTTGAAAAGGTCAGACTGATGGCAGATACATAGTGGTTGCACCATTCAGTGCCTTATTGACTTGAAGTTGAGGCATGACTACATAACAACTACACAACCCAGTTACTTTCAGAGTCAACCTGCAAACCTCTAAATGTGTAGCTAGGCACAAGCACTCCAAATGCACTCAGACCAGTGACAAAATCTAATACACCAATCCTGCCAGTGTACACAATTTGTGATAATTTGTGATAATTTTTCCCCGGCGTACACAAAATCTGATAATTTGTGATAATTATCCAGCTCAGCACTGTTAGGACCAGAGTTGTTGGCAAGGAGCATTGATCCACCAAGCATGATCCTGTGAAGGCTGTTGGTGATTCAGGCTGAAACTAGCCCCGAAAAAGTGGTGATGTTCCAGTGAGTACATTTGTAACATCTTTGTATCAAATGTTACAAAGTTGCATGAATGTTCAAAATTGTCTCGACCCAAAGATAATTTCTCAACAATTTGTACAAAATTGCGAGGGAGGTTTTCCCTGATGTGAATATCCCGTTGGACGAAGCAGTCGAGATGCTTGGCAAGAGTCGGAAGTACGGCTTGGTTTTCCATTCCACTCGACCAGTCAAGGTCGACGTGATCGTTCCTGCAAGTTCATCGCAGCCTCCCCGACACCGGAAACCGCAGTTGACCCAATCTCGCGGTGTAAAGCTCATAGTAAGCTTTGCCAGTCCTTCGCATCTGTCTTGCTGAACCGTGTTCCAGATCCCCGAAGCACAGACTCTTTCATTGGATGATTTCCCGGCGGTACATCAGTAAAACGGCCAGTGTGGCTTTGGCGTCTTTGTCTTGTGGAGGTCGTCTTACGTCTTTGAAACTCGTCTTTCGCCGTCTTTGTCTTAGAGCTGGATGTGTCCGTCTTTGACAGATATCTTTCTGGTCCGAATTGTCTTGGTCAACATTGTACCCTTGGTTCCGATCCAATCTTTTACAAGTCACGAAAAAAGACATCCACTCCCTGGAGAAGCCAAAGACATGGTGTTGGAGAAAGACACCAAAGACGTCCGATCGTTGAAAGACAGCGCTTGAACTCGGAGATCTGTCGTCAAGTCATTCAAACTCCGCTCGCATCAGCGGAGACGACATTCCGAAAAGATTCCGAAGGATGACTCAGGTAGTAGCCGACAACGTAACGCTGCCACGTCTCTCTCTCCCACTCCCCTCCCGCCCTCGACCCGTCCTCGTCGTCCTCAACGGTGCCCACTGGCTCTTAGTATCGGCTGCCACACCACCCTCTTGTTCTCCTACCAACGAAGCTCCATGTCAAGCCGCTTCAAGAAGGCCCTGTCAAGAGGCTACACATCTGTCGCTGCGAAGTGCGGCCGCAAGCCATGCAAGAGTCGCTCAAGTTACCCTCTCATGTTCTGCTCCACCCATTCTTGGCCTCCCCTCTCGATACTCCCCCGCGTCCTCCATTATGAATTGTCCTATTACCTCAAAGATGCAAGCCTTCTAGTACTGGCAGCTTGGCTTCCAGTTCCAAAATTTCAAGCTTCGTGGCCCGCTCCCTACATCCACTCCTCTCCTGCATAACCCCTCTTGTCCCTACTCTACTTCCTTACCCTCACCCATCTGATTCAAGTCCCCGCTGCCCGCTTCATCCATCCTGTCAATCCAGTGTACTTAGATAATGTGTATTGTAGGTAAAATTGAATGAAGTTCGTCTCTCTAAAATGTGCCTCTTTGAATTAAGATTGGTGTCTTTTGAAAGGACATGCTGTCCTGGATAAGCCGCAATCGGTCTTTGACAAGACAGATTCTCTTGTCAAAGCAAAGTGGACCTGCTATCCCCAAGACACATGTCTTTGGCGGAAATTTGTCTTTGGCGTCTTTGACGTCTTGGCAAAGACGCCAAAGACGCCAAAGACAAACCGGCCGTTTTACTGATGTATGGTCGGCTCCCGTCGTTCTTCAAGCCACTGACGATGCTCCCAAGCCCGGCGCGCCAAAGGCCCCGAAACCTGCCGTGCGTTTCCTAGTCACTGCTTTCATGTCGCGCTGAATCATTTCAAGAAGGTCAAGGCCGCGGCGCCCGTGAGCTCCTCGAAAACGAATGTACGTACCTCTCGTCGCCGGGCTGCAGCAGATGACTGAATTATTTCAAGAGTGTGGCAGCGCCGAAACGCAAGCGTGTGCGTGCTCCTCAATCTCGCATTGAACGACAACTGATGATTATGTAGAAGACGGAGCCGAAGGAGGAGGTCGAGGCAGAGGAGCAGCCGAGGCGTACCAAGAAAGCCAAGCCGGAGTTGATTGAATCTAAGAAGAAGGAGCAGCCGAAGTCTCCCAAGAAGAGTTCAACCGCCGGACGACAGACGCGCAGCAGAGGGTCTTGGTAGGAGATCCCAGCGCGACCGCGACTTGTCTGCTCACAAACTCTTCCTATTAGATACTTATTCTATGCTAATACTAATGGATTCTTTCTGGGATTAGAAAACTGTAGCCACGTCAACCTGTTGTAACCACTTGCTGTATCGATTTCTTGGAGGCCAAATGAACGAGAATTGCATTAGAGTCGCGTTTGATCAAGAACGCGTCGGTGAGTTTACATTTGTTTGTCCTCTCCTTCTTCTGCACCACCACCATCCCCAACGCCCCGTCCGCCGCTCTCCGTCTCGCACCAGGTAGGCCCCGTGCGCTAAACTACCTGAGCTACCTGAGAGCCTCTTTCAGCCCGTCTCCGCCAACGATGCGTCCAGCAGAACGCGCCGTTCTCGCAAGCATCTGCCGTCTCAGCGCCGGGCACGTACGGGTTCTCTGGGCAGAACGGTGCGTCATATGAGTTTCGCAACGTCTATTTGGACCAAACCTACCGTTTCAGACGCATACATTCACGTTGCACGGATGGGAGTGCCGTGCCAAAGAACCCGATGAAGGCGAGTCTTTTTTCTTCCGTCGGCGCCCTTGCTCGTCAAACCGGGTGTCTGGCAGACCCGCCCCATGGGTCTAGTGGACTTTCCGTTGTCGAGAAGGGTCGCGCGAATGTACTTTAAAGCTCGACTGCTCGTACTGACATCCATATACAGCTAATAACGCCAGCTCGATGCATCGACAACGCGTCTCATCAACGAATCGCGCTCAGCCGACCTCTCTGTCCGCGGAATCGCCTCTCAGTCTACTCCACGGTGCGTGCCCGTTGCCCCCCAACTCGTCTGCCCCACTCTCTCCCTTTCAAGGGCACCCTTTCCAATCGCCTTTTCCTCTCACCTGGGGGGCTGCCACCACACTCACCGACACAGTCGTCCACACCGCTTTGTCGGCGACAAGGACCTCTTCTCGACGGCAGCAGTCAAGCAGCAGTCGCTCCTTGAGGGTTCCTCCACCCTCGCATGTCATCCCTTCATCCCTCCATATACCCGTGCGCGACGCTGCTCGACCTTCTGGTCCTCATCATCCACCCTCACCGACACCGCGCAGCCCAGAATCCACAAGCTCACATGCTCCAGTTACACCTATGCCCCAGCCTTGCTCGTTGTGGTTGCTCCGGCCCTCCCTTCCCTCTCCTTCCGACTCTCCTCACCATTGTCGATGGCTTACCCCGTAACTTCCCATGGCAAGCAATTCGACGAAGGGGTAGCCTCCAGTACACAGTACGCGACCGACATCCATCGGGCGGCTTCATCGGCAACCTGGCCGCGACGCGGTCATCCTCCTCGACATCCCCGCTGCCCTCAACTCCACTCGTGCTGCTCTCAACGGCCTCACCCCACCTCAATACAACGAGCTGCAATTACGATGACCATGCTCGGGGTAAGCGTGTCCCGTGCTCTTCCGGCGTCCCCTCAAGTCTCTTCGCGATGCTGACCTATTATGCAGGAAGAAAAAAAAGATTGCCGCGAACGCTGAGTGCCGCCTGACGACAACTACACGGTCTGCAGAAACGTCACCAAGAGAAGCGGTGATCTGGCCAGGCACATCGAGCCCGGTGTGTATCTTCCTCTCCTCGTTCTGATAATTACTTGATTTTAGCTAACTGCGCCATCAGGCTGCCTCGCGATGTTGTTCTTTGGTCGCGTTTAGGTGTGTGCGCTTCTCATTTCCCTTCCTCGTTCCTAATGAGTGTTTGCAAGCGGAATGAAGAAAACCATGAAAATTTGTTCCAAATGTGATGTGCGTATTTATCCAATCGTTCTTTCTCTTGCTTCTTTCTCACCGATTTCCAAGTTCAGATGAAAACTCAGATTCAAGATTCTGGTTACCATCGTGGGGTTCGTATCACCACCCTCTGCCTACTTGGTTGCCGCCTAACGACAATTCCAGGAACATCACGAAGGACTGTCGCTTCGACTACCAACCAGGTATGTCTTTTATCCCGCATTCTAGTCGCCAGCCTGACAATGTCTGTACCTAAGCAGTCTTCTTATCTTGCCTTGGTACACTCGTGTATCTGTATCAGTCCCTCCGGTTCGTTCACTCTACAGCTGGATTCTGCGAGCTGATTCTTTCCTCAGGTTTATTGACCGCGGCTCGTAAACGTCGACTTCCTCGCTGCGACCGTCACCCTTCCGCTATAGCCCCACGCCACCGCCACCGCCGACTTTTTTCGCCGCGCGCGCCTCGCTCCACGCCAGTCGTCCATTTCGAGCCCATGGCGGTATTGCAAGCTACGCGGTTTTCTTTTCACTTCCTTTGCATCGGCTAACTGACACCGTCTTGCAGAACATTGATTTTGTGACTCGAACTCGTATGTATCCATGTAGTCGATAGTTTGCGGTCAATAAAATTGGTTTTTATTCGAATGGAATCGCGGGAACCAGAAAGGCGCCGAAAAGCCTCCCATGAAGTGCCTAGGTACTCCAAAGAAGTGTCCGAAGGCACTCCCATAAGATAGCCTGAATCACTGCTATGGAGTGCTCGAGGACACTCCCAGCGTCTATGGTTTTTGGCCAAAAATCACTTCAAGGGAGTGGCCGAGAGCACTCCATGGCAGTGACTCGCCATCTCCCTTGGAGTGATTTGCGGTCACTCCTAGGAAGTGACTCTGCTTTACACAGTGTATCCTGCCAAAAGAGTTTGATCAACTAATGCTTGGAAGAAATACTCACTTACACGTTGCGTGCCGAAAGCAATGCCACAGAGGACAGGCACTGGATTAGCTCAGTGGGATGGACTGGATCTTAGAAACGCGCGAGATTACATATCGGTAGCAGTGCACTCCAAATGGCGAGTCCACTTTTCAAGGGTCCCTTGGCTTCGAACGCACCGAGTCTGTCCTGATGTCAGTCGCCTGACATCTGAAGAGGCGGAGAGAGACATACCCGATCCCAATCGAAGTCTGGATTGTGAAAACCAGGATACGGACCAGCGATGAGAGACGCAAGTCACTCGCAGAGGAGACTGAGATTTGACGGAATAGACGCCAGTTCCGGTACAGGATTATGGAAGTCCAGACTTGTGCTCGATCTGCATTTGAACCGGAAAGAAAGTGGGAATGCTCACATATGAGAATGAGAGCTGTGCTTAGCCCAATGACACAGATTATAGCCGATATTTGGGTTCTATAGAACGGTTAGTATGTTGTACGCTGGAGAATGGACGCACTGACTGGGTGTTAATCACGCTATGGCAATACATGTGGTTTGGGTCGCGTTGAACTTCTGCGAAATCGCGGACGGCCTGGCACCAGCATATTTGGGGGGATGTTGGCAAGATAAGACTGAGATACGCACAATCAATCCTCCAGCAGCAACAGCCACAAAGAGTGCCCATGGAGCAATTAGCAACTAGAATCATTTCAAGTAGGGTTCGTCAACCGAGTTGAAAGAAACGCACAAATAGCGTATGCTTGTGGATGGTTTTGTTCGCAAAGAGTGCTTTCGTCAGCCTGAGATGGGTCTGAAAATTGAATTATCAAGATGCTCCTCGACCTATATATGGGGCAGCGCACATCGAAAATAAAGGCGAGGCCGGTCGTCGTAGTTCTAGAAGATCGTTGAGAAAAAGCGAGTTGGACGAGATGCGTGACCTACAGCGGTGCTAGACGATATCTCAGCCCCAGCGTCAGGTATTGCACAGTGCAACTCACGGGTCGAGTAAATCAGCATCATCTGGAGAGCGCATATTCCACGGGACGGCTCAGGGCCCAATTGGTAGCCCAGAATGAGTAGATACGACGCAGCATAGACCTGCCACGATACAATCATGCTGTACCAAGTTTTGCTGCGGTGAGTGTGGCGCGAAAACGCAGCCGCAAGTAGGGTTATAGAGAGAAGCGTAAGCCCGAGGGTTGCCAAAGAGTTGAAGAGGTAAGTGGGAGCTCGAGAATCCATCTCGCGGTCAGAATCAGTGAGTGTGGGTCAGCGTAGGGAACCAGTTCCAAGGTCCATGAGCAGCCGCCGCGCGACTATAAAGACGAAGGCGTCTAGCAAGCGCCGAACAGTGCACTGCGATAGACCGTAGTTACAGCCCTAGTCAAAGAACAGGGATCTGTCGACCATTCGATTAACAACGCCCACCATCTTACTTGAGAGATGTGGGATATTGTGGGACTCGGGGAGAGTCGCCTGTGAATGGATTTGCTAAACGGTCGTGGTCGGCAAGAGACCACTTTTTTGTGTAGGCGAAAATAGATCCAATCAAATGTACAAGTCCGTCCAACGAGACTATCTAGAGATCCAGAAAAACTTCACAAGCCTTGAAACATCTCATTTCGCGGTCTGTTCCCATCGATTATGCCCTGCTTGCCCACCATTTTGCATCCCAGTTCCTCCCTCTCCTGAGATCGGATGTATCCGTGACTGTCTGTGTAGGTGACTAGCTGGCTGTGGGGGAGCTCGAGATCCTCTCCAACGAGTCTGAGCCATTCCAGAACAGGTTGTGTGATCCATCGCTTTTCGCTAGTTTCGAACCAGCCCAAGTGGCCGCCCTTGGCAGTGACCACGGTAACGACATGTTTGTTGCTCCCATCGTTCCAAGGGGCGTAGCACACGACTGGATCGTCTGCGGCATTGATTGCTAGGAATGGCACCTCGACGTCTTGCACTAGAGAACGGGACGATGCCCAAGAATAATAGGAGAGTACGGAGTCGAAGGGAAATTCCGGCTCTATCCCACCTACGAAGCGGGTGAATGTATCGTCAAAGTCGGCAATTGTCGGGTTCTTGACGGCCAGAAAGCGATGAACAGCTGCTGCAACGGGGTGTTCGGGTTTAACGAGGGCGAGTGCTCGATAGTGGTGGCGTATGAGGGCGCGGACATTGCTGCCCATACGTCGGAGATACAGATATTTTCCCATGAAGGTTCCTAACATTCTAAAGCACGAGTCAGTTCTCAGTTATGGTATCCCAGAGTCGCGTTCACTTGACAGTGGAGTGAGCCAAGTCCCAAGGCTACAAAGGATTAATAGGACACCGATTTCAAAAGACTATGACTTACACATGCGACAACACAAGCCGAAGACAGAAGACTATTGCTGCCCTGCTCTGCCAGATATCTAACCATGATATTGGCTCCAACGGAGAAGCCCAGTCCCAGTAGCGGAGCACGAGGGTATTTGTGAGCTAAATACATGAGCGCTTGACGGAGATCGGCCGTGTGTGCTGCGGTGTAGAACTTGGGGCTTGTGATGGGAACGCCCGAGCCTGTACATTCGTGAGGTCCAGCGAAAGCGCCGAGAAACCAAGACTCACAACCCCGGAAGTTGACCACAACAGCACGATAACCCAATCCACCCGCGGAAACTGGTGCGCAGGCGGGGGCTAAGATGGCTCGGATATACGCCTCGTGAGAGCCTGGTGGCAAATCAAAGACAAGCCCGAATGTTATTCTGAGGGAAACAGACCTCCCGTGAGGCCATGCTGCACAACTATAATCGGTGTGTCGTCGTCGCTTGAGTATGAGTCGTGAGGTAAGAAGTCAAGCCCTCTGCAAAAGTCAGAAATCCACTCAGTCAGGCGCTCTGAGTGCGTACAGGGTGCCGCCATCTAGCAAAGAAAGATGTTGTCTGCAAGGGTTAGTGTCATATTTGGGGTCGCGACGTGGATTATTCAGGATTATTCACCTAAAGTACCAAACCTGGTCTATCTTCGAAAAATCGCCGCGGCTACAAAAAATTGTTTGAAGATGTCCGCTGCTGCGGACGGGTTGACTTTGAGTGCCATACAATACGAGTAGCAAGTTCGAGCTCACTTGAAAAGCCACCACGCGGGACGGTACGGTGTAAAAAGGCTTTTGCACCGTGTTTCGATCACTCCTTGGAGGGTGACCTTCTCGGTTTCTGCATTTGCCTTGCAAATACGCAGGTGCAGAGCATCCTTGGGGAAATGAATCATGGGGCGGGTCGACGTTAGCCACCCCATCTAGTTGAGCAAAGTGCAGGCGAGTCAAGGGCAGTGCGTGGCGGTGTCTTTTTGTGGGCGCCTGAGCCTCTCTGCGGCGTGTCCCATTTTTATCTTGGAAGCCATGATTGTTGATCGCGATTCCTGGAAACGTTGAAATCAGACCCTGGACCGATGCAAAGTGTAAGTATAAGGGTAAGATCTTGTGTTGCACGTGCCGTCATCATTCTGATGGCAAGATGCCGTGACGGAAACAGATCTCGTTTTCACGGAAATCCCATGGCTTGTGAGAAACAGAGATATTATGTATTGTCAGGCTAGTGAGTACTTGGATACGGTTCATTTACATTAATCATTCAGCCATGGCACATCCAAGTTTGCTCGTGGATATTGTTCACGAGCGAACCTGTGTGTACGCTTTGTTAGACAGGTGAGTCCTTCGGCACCGAGGAGGAGGGATTGCCAGCAATCTGCCCCGTCGATGAAGAAGTTGATTTCCAGAACATCCAAGCATTGAGAATATCCTAATCGAATGTTAAATGAGCATTAGATCTCGAGGGATGAATCTCACGCGCTGGGTCCCAAAAATGACAGCCGCGGCTGCGGGCACTGCAGAGGATGAGAAAAGGCCCGCACAACATGGCTGAGACGCACGAAATGCGACCACAAGGTTGATCTGACCCTCAAAGACAGGCCCCGGGTTATCGGGAAACAGAGACAGTGTACTGACGCTGTTGAAACCAAACTGATGAGTACGAATAATGGCCCTCTAATTCATACTTACCCCATAGCAACCATGGGCAGAAAGCTGAAGAGAGTGACACGGACTATAAGAGGGAGGGATATGTCCGAATTGGACCGGACCCGGAGTCTTTGAAACGCGGCCCAATTGCGGTATAGCACGATGGCAGTAAGACCTGCAGGAAACTCGAATTAGGAAGAACAAGGTGACAGTGAGCTATTCACCCTCGTAGACGAGCATAGCAACCATAGCTAGAATGACCACGATGGCGGTGATTTTTGCTCTATCAAACCTAGATCAGTGCATACCGCATACCGCAGGAAACAGGTTCGTACTGGAGCGAGTTCGTCAGATGGCAGAACATTCCCGACAAATCTCTGGCGATTTCGCCTTGATGAGAGAGACCAAGCTGACCTAGAATGAATAAGGCGATCTTCCGAAAGGAGATGGTGATTCACCGCGAGTGTCTCAAGGAAGAACAAGAGATGAATGGTGTATGGGAAGATGAGTAACTGGGACCACGGTCAACAGTCGCGCAAGGATATCTTCGAGACAAAGACGCACCATGATTGACCAAACGCGATTTATTCGCTGATTCTTTAACACGGCTGAGACAGTAAAGTACAACTTGTCCAAATCATGAGTGGGCCGGAACAGGCGGCACGTTAACATACCTGCAACAGTAGGGCCAATGAGGCGCATGAAGTTCTGCAGGTACCCAGTCAACTAAATGCCTTGAAGAAGCGACCGCACGTACAACGGAGGCCCGGCATAGACCAAGGAAGCCTGAACGACACAAACGCCGAATTCGGGCTCAGGCCCAACTTGTTGGCCAGCGATAAGAAAATCTATGCAAGGGTTAGACAAATCAGAGTCTCCACAGCATCACTGCTCATATATCTACACGATACACAGAACCACATCCAAGTCGCCATGAAAGAGTACCACGCCGGGGTTCTATGGATCGTCGGAGAAAGCCATGCGGTGAGCACGACTATTCCAAGAGACAAGAAGCCTGAGAAAAAATGAGAGCATGAAGGAAAGCCAGAGCAAGAGGAGGCCAACCAAAAATCTGGAAGAAGTTGAAGATCGCGAGAAGTGCTAGACTGGCCCTCAATTGTGTCTCGGTGTCCTCTGAGAGTGCATCAGCTTTCGGAAAACTCGGGAGACAGCGAACGACCTCCAGCAAAGACATCGGGTGCGGTATAGTTCCCAGCCATTAGCGCAACCATGAGTGCACCACTGGACTCTGACCGTGCAGAGTGGGAGGAGGAAGAGAGGATTACCTCGTCATAGCATGCTTGATGTGGAACAACTGAGCGGCGGCGGTGAGATGCCACGGCATCGGGCCTCACTGTGGTCATGGGTACCTGATAGAGGTGATGCATGGGAGGCCAACATAAGTGGGAACCGCCCATGGCCAACAGATTGGGGTAAATTGAGGTAGACGCCGCGCGGTGTTGATTCGGGACCAAGGCATGCAAATGTCTCGAAGTCAAAGTACTTGCCGAAGTGTTTAAGGCGGAGGGCAGCAGATATTCAAGCCTCGAAAGCGCAAGATTCAAGGCAGATCGGCCAACTTGAACGCAGCAGGTGCGTGGGAAATGATCAACAAAACTGTTCCTGAGCAATTCTCGACTCGGAGCTCGTTCATCATGAAGGGTTTGTGGGCGCCCTGATACACAGGTTTTCTGCAGTGCTGAATAATTCTTGCGGCGGTGCAAGCTGTGGTCCAGGCTGCTTGACTTTTTCCAAGTCGGGGAAACATTGCTGATGAATCTCTGCTCGGAATAGTAGAGATTCTCAGAGCTCAACTGCCAACGCCTTGATTCTGATACCGATTTCTCCCATCCGCCGGTCATTCGGCTGTGTCGCGAGAAAGCCAAGAACCTGATCCTCTCAAGGCGTTTTCCAATCTTGTCTCTACAACAAGTGACGAGCTCCCGGATGCAGCTTTCAATTGCGAACGGCCTCTTGTTCCCGCTCTCCCAGGTATCCATAACCACGGTGTGATTATGCGAGCCCCGATATCCTGGTATCTCGCGACAAGAAACGCCGGTCATTTCTTGCCACATCCGTATGTGACCCACAACTCAACTTGCCCACAACTTACAAGTACGGCCAGGTAATGCATGCCTCTTCCTCCCACTTTGCACCGTCAAAGTCAAGTGGCGTATTCATGACTCTCCTCACCGGAGGTCCATCGTTTCATTACCGAGTCTGTCTTTCAACTAATATAATAGGACAGCGAGGTGCAACTGAAGGTCGGGGTCTTACCCTCTTTGCGATCTCCAACTTCTTCTGGATTCCCGGTAAGCTTCTCCATAACCAGCTTTTCTTCCTCTTCTCATCTTTTCTTTCAGGATCTCTGGCTCGTGGCGTCGTCGCGGTCACATTCCCTGACATTACATTGGCCCCGGTGGTACTTTTTGTCAATGTGTGAGATGCATCCCTCCATTCTTGTGCATAATTGACATTTGTGTAGGGTATACTGATCATCGTCGCATGGAAATTTTCAGCAGTTATGGTACATACAGGTTTGCTCGTAAACAGTATTTACGAGCAAACCGGTATGTGTCATGGCTGTTGAAGAAATGTATTCAAGCATATGCTACGATCTGTACTCAGAGGGATGGAATGAATATATATGAAGCGGTGTGCTGGGGGCGACAGTGGTGACAGGAAATTGTCCGAAACCGACTGACCGCGCCAGCGGAATAAGACTCCAGGGGCGGCCCCCAAACATAGCATTGCAGAGGAGGAAGTGCGTAGGTTAGCCGGGTGAGATACAACTGGCTACATGATGAGGAATTCCGCCCCGTAAATTGAACCAGAAGCGGCAGGTTACGCCATGTACTGGTACTCGAGGCGGAACGGCTGTGAACGCGCCGAGAACTGCATTTAGATGGAATCTAAATGGGCAGCGGCCCTACCCAAGCCAGATGAACGAAACCTGGAGAATCAATTGTTGGACAAACATGATCGCCAAAGTTCAATAATGGTGCAAATACATACTCGCTGTCCCTGGACGATATTAGGTCCTAATTACATGTGTGAAGGTAATACATTAGACGGGGGAATCATTGGGCCTTGGCCCATTGACAAAATTCGGTTTCAGTCGAGCGCCTGCTTCACGCGAGACGACTGTGGTGCTGTTTTTCCAGAACATCCACACCCTCAAAATGTCCTGCTGTGTCCCAAAAATAACGGCAGCAGCCGTGGGCACTGATTCAAAATCTGTGTGAGACGCTATATGGAAAGTCGGAGAACAAGCACACACGGAAAGCCACTACGACGTTACTTTGCGCCTCTGAACATCAGGGAAAACCTCCCTCGCAATTTTGTACAAATTGTTGAGAAATTATCTTTGGGTCGAGACAATTTTGAACATTCATGCAACTTTGTGACATTTGACACAAAGATGTTACAAATGTACTCACTGGAACATCACCACTTTTTCGGGGCTAGTTTCAGCCTGAATCACCAACAGCCTTCACAGGATCATGCTTGGTGGATCAATGCTCCTTGCCAACAACTCTGGTCCTAACAGTGCTGAGCTGGATAATTATCACAAATTATCAGATTTTGTGTACGCCGGGGAAAAATTATCACAAATTATCACAAATTGTGTACACTGGCAGGATTGGTGTATTAGATTTTGTCACTGGTCTGAGTGCATTTGGAGTGCTTGTGCCTAGCTACACATTTAGAGGTTTGCAGGTTGACTCTGAAAGTAACTGGGTTGTGTAGTTGTTATGTAGTCATGCCTCAACTTCAAGTCAATAAGGCACTGAATGGTGCAACCACTATGTATCTGCCATCAGTCTGACCTTTTCAACCTCTCACTTAGTCTACCGGTTTTAAATGTCTTCTTTATTTTCTGCCTCTTTGCGCAGGTCACCAGTTCGAATCCCACTCTGAGCATCATTTAAATGTAAATTACTATTACCTGTATTAGATCTTAATCTTAATCACATCACTTCATTCAGATAAGTGCACTGCAGTGGTCAGTTGACCAAGCCACAGGAATAAACAGGAGGCTGCAGGAAAAGCTCCCTGGAGGCCTGTACCTTTTGCTCTAACTATGCTTTCAATTGCTTCAGAATGTTCAATAACTGGATGAAAAGGGCCCACACATGGGTGAAATCCCTGAGATAATTTGTGCAAAAATGTTGCAAATTTCTCTGGGGAGGTGACACTTTGCAACTTTGTTGACATTCCCGATAATTGGCACCATTTTGAGTAAAATGTTGCAAATTACCTTGGGGTGCTTTTCCTGATGAAGGCGCCCAACCCAACCTCAGCGTGTGCATTGTTCAGGCCGCTTTTGTCTATGCCGCTCCGCCATTGTACGCGCTATGAATTTGGTGCATCTCCTTCGAAATGACTTGTGTCTCCATTCCAGGACTTCCACCGTCTCGGTGGCCTTTTTGCTGCATGTGGGTAGATCAATACGCTTTTGAATTCATGATGTTCAAGATAATTTACAGCTCTTTTCCACCGTCTCAACCATTTTTACCAGCAGCAATAGGAGCAGGAATTGGAGGGTCGTCGTGAGTCCGATCTTGCCTTGTCTGTCATAGCTTTCTCATATTGCTGGTAGATGCATCTCTTTCCTTTTGCCGTCCATTTCGTGATTTTTCTGGAGACACTGATCGTAAGGGACTCGTCATCTCTTCTTGAAAGTCGCTGAAAGTCGAACAGGTTGGTCTGGCCAACTCAGATAAAGTGTTCCGGGATAGAACTGGGATGTTTTGTTCCTTCAACAATATTCCATTCCAGTGTGTTATCGTCTGAAGACTTGTTTACATGCTCTTACCTTGATAGGCTGAAATTGACGTCCGCCGTCGTGATACTGGACATGATCGCCATGTTGGTACTCGAAGGTGACCTTGTTTTCATATTTCTTGGCCGTGAATTCTCAGCCTACCCCTCAGCTTTGACATTTGTTCTCTTGCGGCGAAATTGGGCTGCTTTCAAGAGACTCCGGGTCCGTTCAAACGGTACCTTGTCGTTGCCTCTCATGATTCGCGTCTCTCTCTTCAGTTTTCTTCCAATGATTGCCATGGTGTAGGTTTCACGAAGCCATCAGAATCGCCGCTAATCCCTCTCTTAGGCTCGGTACCATGTCATTCATGCCGGACCCACCGATTTCATCAGGAAAAGCACCCCAAGGTAATTTGCAACATTTTACTCAAAATGGTGCCAATTATCGGGAATGTCAACAAAGTTGCAAAGTGTCACCTCCCCAGAGAAATTTGCAACATTTTTGCACAAATTATCTCAGGGATTTCACCCATGTGTGGGCCCTTTTCATCCAGTTATTGAACATTCTGAAGCAATTGAAAGCATAGTTAGAGCAAAAGGTACAGGCCTCCAGGGAGCTTTTCCTGCAGCCTCCTGTTTATTCCTGTGGCTTGGTCAACTGACCACTGCAGTGCACTTATCTGAATGAAGTGATGTGATTAAGATTAAGATCTAATACAGGTAATAGTAATTTACATTTAAATGATGCTCAGAGTGGGATTCGAACTGGTGACCTGCGCAAAGAGGCAGAAAATAAAGAAGACATTTAAAACCGGTAGACTAAGTGAGAGGTTGAAAAGGTCAGACTGATGGCAGATACATAGTGGTTGCACCATTCAGTGCCTTATTGACTTGAAGTTGAGGCATGACTACATAACAACTACACAACCCAGTTACTTTCAGAGTCAACCTGCAAACCTCTAAATGTGTAGCTAGGCACAAGCACTCCAAATGCACTCAGACCAGTGACAAAATCTAATACACCAATCCTGCCAGTGTACACAATTTGTGATAATTTGTGATAATTTTTCCCCGGCGTACACAAAATCTGATAATTTGTGATAATTATCCAGCTCAGCACTGTTAGGACCAGAGTTGTTGGCAAGGAGCATTGATCCACCAAGCATGATCCTGTGAAGGCTGTTGGTGATTCAGGCTGAAACTAGCCCCGAAAAAGTGGTGATGTTCCAGTGAGTACATTTGTAACATCTTTGTATCAAATGTTACAAAGTTGCATGAATGTTCAAAATTGTCTCGACCCAAAGATAATTTCTCAACAATTTGTACAAAATTGCGAGGGAGGTTTTCCCTGATGTTCTTGTTGGCCGGCGATGAGGAAATCTATCCATGGGTTTTAGACAAATGAGAGGAGTCTGCACAACATTCGTACATGACAAACAAAAGGACATCCAGCTGCCCATAAATGAGTACCATGCCCCTGTCCTGTGCACTGTAGGTGCCAGCCATGCAGTAAGCACTATTATCCCCAGGGCGAAGAAGCCTGGGAGAGTTAACCGGTACTACGAAGGACGGCACGAGTCCCTTACCAAATATCTGCAAGAAATTAAAGACCACGAGAAGTGTCGAATTTTCGATCTGCTGCACCCCAGCGCCTTTGGAAAGAAGATTAAGATTTTGAAAAGATAATATTTCGCCTATGTGCATACCTTCGGAGAAGACGGAATTCGACATGGAATAACTATCCATGGTAACTCTGGCTTGCAGAGTTGGTGAGAGCGGAAGGCGACCAGAGGAGAATGGTCGAGATATAGTATGACCCTTTCAATATCTTGTCCACAATATCATGATGCCACAAACTGCCGTCGGTACTTCCGGTCTCAGTCAACGCGGCCCAAAAGCAACGGGATTCGAGATGACAGGGATGAAATGGTAAGGGTACTCTTCCCATGCACAGGGTCCATCAGAATCCATCTGTCGAGGTATGGGATCGAGATGGCGGGAGGGGACAGGATTGGGCTGCCCTGACTTTTTTTTTTCGCCATCGAAACAGGGATTGGGAAACTATCTTGCCCGAGAGATGTTGAAGTTTCATCCACCTTGTGGGGTTTACAGGGGTTCCATTCCTTGGCCAGTTGTGTGAGCTAAGTGAACGCCGTTGGATGCCGTCACCCCAGCTACATGGCCACGACGTCGGCTGGCTTCGGAGGGCAACGGCAGCTGAGCTTGCTGTGGCGCCGCCACCGGCCCAATGATCTCTTGCGATGAGAATAACAAACTGCGATAGATTGACCCACTCGACGATCCGCACCAGATTCCATGAGAAAGATCAGCAATACCGGAGGCGGTATGAGATCGCAAATCGAGGTAAGTAACATTTCAGATACAACGTTGTCATACGCCGTCCAACCATCACTCGCTGGAAGTAGCCAAGATCCGCGCAGCCTGTCCATCTTTGTTCTTGAAAAAGACAACGTCCCCATCGTCCTCGATGAAGACGCACTCGCTGAAGTTTCGATATAGAGCTCGGAAAGTGTTCTGGAGGAAAATATCAACATCATCCTGTTGCGGAAGATGGAGGACTGACCGTTGAATCGTAGTTGTAGTGATTCTTCAACACGGGCTTGAGATGTTCAGTCACCGTCGGCTGGTTGTCTACGTACGCCGTCAGTGCGCTCTGCTATAGGCTAGAAATGGCATTACAGAAAGGAATGGAGGAAAATAGATGATGGGCAATCTATCAAGCGGTAAGCCATGCTGTGGGTACGATAGAAGGGTGGCGTACGTGGTCATGCGACACATTCTTCAAGAAAAACCGGCCGGCCCATCCAAGAAGCGGTCGATCAACTGTGGCCACTGCCCCGCGAAGATACGACCACTCCGCCTTTCGGTAGTGAGGAATAGTGGGATCCGAATGGTGTAGATATGTCAGAGCCACGATCCCTATGGCAGAGTGTCAGAAAGAGGCGATTTCGACATGCCGGGTACGCACAGTGGTTCGTCCACTGTGATCGAAAAGCATGAGCACGAGAACCAGCGTGAAGAGGAGATGCCATACCATCCACGGCACGAAATATAGTTTGAAGAGGGCGGCGCCTCCGAAACGTATTCCAAATGCAACAAGAATATAGAGCATAAAAGATAGCCCGATGTCCGAAATTACAATTCCCCTGCGTTCATGGGCCTTGAAGAGAGGGGAAGAGGGGTGGAAATGCTACTGTGCGGTGAGTCGATGCATGAAATCATTGAACGTCTTTTTACATTAGTTCCAGGAGGGTATTTCCGGGAGCCCAAAGCATTAACGGTCAGGTAAGCCTGGAGTCCGATGGCTTGCATAACGACCAGCCGCAGGAGGGTGTAAATTGGCGTTTCTTCTAGAATTTCGTGATAATCGTGAAGACGAGCTTGAGAGGCGGGGGGCAGGCCAAAGTCTGAACGCGTTCGAGGAACGTAATTTTCATCGTCCTCGATGGACATTGTCTTTTTCTGGTGAAATACGGTTACTCTCGGAATAGCCCAACAAAAACAAGCTGTTACATGATGAGCACGATGCGTGGATCGCCAGGCATAGTACGGGACGAGAAGGAACTAAAGGGAAGTTCCATTTTGCACTGTTTGCGGTCTGGATTCCACGTACCGTGTGCGACGTGAATCCAATCCAATCATTCACCCAATTATAATCGGACAGTGTTCCGTGCCCCGCCTCATGAGCAAGTGTCCAGAGACCCGCCATGAAGACCCCTTGCCAATGCCAGTATGCTGCCCACAGTGACCAACGCAGAATTGTGCCATACAGGCCTGGGAAGCCCTGAGAGAACCGATCCGAGTCTATCATGCTCCCGAGCCTGAACGCCACGAGAATAAAGAGTATATCTCGTGCATAGTAGTAAATCCCTTTCACGGTAGACTTGCGGAACAACTCTTTCGGGACTGCTGCGTGGATTTCAGAGATCGCGACCTGCTCCAGTAAGACGTTGTCCTAGATTCTAGAATAGATGATGTGTATAACCTGAGGTGGGACAAAGGGCGTTCTCTTGCGGTTCTCGTATTCGAGGGAATCTTTGAATGGGTGAAGCATTCAGGAGCGGAGAAAAGAGCGGTGAACATTGTCAAGTGAGTATGTATTCCTGGCTCCGTGGGTAACTCTCGCGATGAGAGTGATGAGATGAGCGCGCCAATCAGCCACGTTCAGATCTTGATCCCTTTCCAACACAGGCTACAAGTAACAAACTTCTTGGTTCACAGCACTTCATAAGACGGCATGATACCAAAAATACGTCTCCCGAGCCCTGACGGTACCCATGGACGCAACCAAACTCTCAGAGCGAAATTTCGACCTCCTTTCCAGGTAAACAGGCTCATTTCGTCAGATACCGTCGTGAAACCGTCCCAGGACCATGAAGGAAATTCGTGCAGCCATTCCGGCGCAGTATTTTGTCCTAAATACCTTCAAGGCCACCTCGTACTTGGCCCGTGACCTGGCGCTAGCTTGTTGTGCTTGGACTTTTGCCACGGCCATAGATCCATGTTTCGCGCATCTCATTGCCGGACCATCTGTGCTATCTCCCGTGCTCTGGAACATCTTGCGATTGAGTGCGTGGAGTCTCTAGTAAGTCGAGACAATTTTCGTTGGTTTCATTTTCATCAGCGTCGTATTAGTTGGTGGTTCCAGGGATTAATCTTCACCGGCATTTGGGTACTTGGCCATGAGGTCAGTTCATCGGTTTTGTGCTATCCACGCAGGCTAATTCATTTCTCCAGTGTGGCCATGGAGCGTTTTCTCTGAACAAAACAGCGAACGATACAATCGGCTTCGTAATCCACTCCCTGTTGTTCACCCCGTATTTCAGCTGGAAAATTTCGCACCATCGTCACCACGTATACCACGCCTCGATGACGCGCGACGAGACTTATGTTCCAAGTACACGGTCTGATCGTGGCATTCCCCAAGATACAGGGGACATAGACTATGATGAAATTTTCGGAGACACGCCACTATACACCCTCTTCCTTCTCATCCGCCAGCAACTTGTGGGCTTCCCGGCTTACCTTTGTATGCGCCTTTCCTTTACCGTCTTTCATGGCTCATTATATCCAGTGTTCAATGTGTCGGGGCAACAGTGGTACCCGAAAGGCACGAATCATTTCAATCGTCAGTCTGTTTCTTAGCGGACATCTCGCACCATCTCACTATGTTTCAGCGGCCTCCATACTCTTCACGCCGAATCAACGGAAAGCGGTGGTCCTCTCAAACCTTGGTGTCGGATTCGCTACCTGCTGCCTTATCTATGCTGTATCGATCCTCGGTCCGGCCATGGTAGTCAATCTCTACGTGATTCCCTGGCTTCTCGTCACCCACTGGTGTACATTTTCTCGTTTCCACAAAATGCGCAAACTTATTCTCTTCCTAGTCGTCATGATCACCTATTTACAACACACGGATCCAGGGACCCCCCATTTCCGAGGACCTGCCTGGACTTTCCAACGCGGCGCAGTAGCAACCGTCGACCGCCCCAACTTCCTGGGCTGGCAGGGCAGCTTCTTCCTGCATAATGTCGTTCAATGCCACACCATTCACCACGCAAGTCCCCTCTCCGTACTGACGTACGTCTGCTAACCCCTGTCCAGTTCTTCCCCAAGATACCCTTCTGTACCGTCCTCGTCTCAACCCGCGTACCACGCCGCTCAACACCCTTGATCTAGATAACGCCCCGCAAGCTACACGCCATCTGAAAGCCTTTCTGGGCGACCACTACGTCTCGTCAGATACACCGGCGTTCCAGGCTCTCTGGGATAACTACAATAGATGCCAGTTCGTGGAAGACCAAGGCCAGTGGTGATGTATCTGCCGCAGTGCTTGTCGCTGACAAGTCTAATCAGGCGATGTCGTGTTTTACAAGGACAAGCAAGGGCGTTCAGTGTATCGAGATGCATGATTCGTTGGACATTTTATCCTGTACATATTTGCTTCAATCACAAGGCACTTGAACGGAGAAAACATGCAATAAAGTACAATGCTTTACAGTTGCGCGTACACTTCTAATGCTCAACCTCCTCCCATGTTCTACCCACCGTCTTGACCAGATCCGCCTCAGTGACCTGCTTTCCGCTCGAGAAATACCCAGCCGCGATCTTGGCGTCGATTTCAACGCGCGAATCTGAAAAAAATCATCAGCAACAGTAAACACGAGTCTCTTGGGGGCGTCCGCACCTGGAGGAATAAGATGCTCAGGAATATCATACCGCCGAAGAATGGGTATCCCGCTCTTCACAATCGCATCATACTTCATATCGCTCATACTAACCATCCGGTCAATCTTCTTGATCCCAAGCCAATGCAACACATCCGGCATGAGCGCCTGGAACCGCATATCCTTGACACCAGCAATGAGCTCGGTGCTCTTGAAATACTTGTCCGCGCTATCCCCACCGCGTTTGCGCAGGTTGTAGACGAGGTACTTGGTCACCTCGCCCAGCGCCCGGCCTTCTTTGCGAAAGTACGCGACCATGCCGACGCCGCCTGCCTGTGCGCCGCGGATGCATTCTTCGATGGCGTAGGTGAGGTAGGGTTTGCATGTGCAGATATCAGACCCGAAGACGTCCGAGCCGTTGCATTCGTCGTGAACGCGGACAGTGAGCTCTTTGGATTCGTCCCGGAGGAAAGCAGGGTTACCGACTACAAATGCTTTAGAAATTGGCGCAATGAAAGACAGAGAGAACGTACAGATATACACCGTCAGCCCACCGATGGGTGGAAGGAACACCTTGATATCGGGACGCGTAATAAGCTCGGGATATGACCCGCCCGTCTCCTCAAACAGCGCACGCCGCAAAAGGAGCTCGGAAATCCCAAACCGCTCTGCAACGCCCGGAAGATGCCACACCGGCTCGATAGCCGCCTTGCTGATGTTCACCTCGACGCCAGACTCGATGCCTCCAGGCAACGGCGGGCTACGCTGTACAATCTTGCCGTCAACCTTGAGATCCCCACGCCTGACCGCATCGTCCAGCTCGCTCATCTTGAGGTGGGCAAGAGTGACGGAGATACTCGGCCGAACGTCCAGACCCAGCTCCTCAATCTCCCGCCGAAACACGCTGGGTACGAGATGCCCGTAAGGATCCATACTAACGATAGGACCATGTACAGCGGGATCGGGACCCATGGACCAGCCACCCTTGCTACTCCATGCGGGATTCGGGGGAATATCAATCGGTGGCTCCGTCATGGAGAAATCCGGCTTGTGCGTCGGCGAAAGTGACCCAAGTGCAATCGACAATGCACGGTAGATCGAATACGACCCGCTATGTGCTCCGAGCGCATTACGATTCTTGATACTCGCCGGCAACCTCGAACAAATCACCGGCCCACGCTCAGAACCAGAAGATGCGCCCCATTGGAGGGGGTAAGGCACAATCCCATGTTGGCTGGGGTACGTCGTGAGGTTGACCCGGCCGGGGTACAAGATCCGTTCGCGCTCCTTCTCCGAAGGCGTTGCAGTGCTGAGCGTATGGTGAGGCATCGAAGAAGGTGTGCTCGGCGAGGCACCAATCTCCGTACTCATCGACCGCGCCACGGGAATCGCGATAGGCGGCGAGGTAGCTGATGATGGCGGGGGTGGTGCGAGCGCGTCAAGCTTGGCCTGCATCGTCTGTTGAGCAATCTGCATCGTCTGCAGCTGTTGCAGAATCTGGGGAAGAATGGCGTCGGTCGACATGGTAGAGAGAGATAACCCTTGCGGGCGCACGTGTTGTAGCCGATCGTCTCAACAGGGCCAAATCTATGCATTCAAGCGTATTATCTACAAGTGCCTCTGGAACAAGTATGTGTAGCATGCAAGAGCAAGATATGGAATCATAGGGAGGAACGTAAATGGCACGCGCCCGCGCTGAATTAACATGGCGCCGCGTGCAATTTCCTCCGTCGAGTTGGCTGCGCCTAGCAAGACGTCTGGAGCCGAAATGTGTGTCTCATGTGGTGTGATATCTGCTACACTCCTTGTGGCGTCGGCTGCTGCTGTATTGCGCTCATATCCCTCGCCTGCCCTTGCATGTCCTGCGCCAACGTAAGTTGAGAGGAATATACTGCACAAAAAAAAGCGTACCAGCCGCTGTTTCTTTACAGGTCGGGGTCTCGCACCGGGAATGCCGGCACGCGCAGCAGCAATCACTGGGGTAGGTGCACTCGTCTGCAACCCATTTTGTCCATTTGCTGGCGCCACAGGCCCTTCACGCTCGCGTTCCCGTTTGATTCCTCGCTCACCGCCTGCTGATAGTGGCGTCGCACTAAGGGGATGAGGCGTCGTAGTCCGTGGATGAGCACTCGTCGGCGTGCCAGTACCAGTCCGTTGCGGTGCGTGAGTGGGGACGACAACAGGCGGTAGAGAAGGACGTGTGCTGCCCGGTCGGGGTGTTCCAACGCTTGGTCGAGGTGTGCCCACACTTTGTCGGGGAGTGCCTGGCCCTGTTGCAGATGCCGACGTGGGAGCGGGCGAGCCGGCAACGCCAGCGGCAGCTTGGGCGGCATGCAACTGAGCCTTGGCCAGACGCTTGAGCTCTTTCTGTGGGCACAACGGGTGAGTGGCACCTAACAAGGAAACAAAAGCGCGTACTCGTTTCTTCCTGTCCTCGCGCGCTTGTGCCGACTCGGGTACGAGCACGCTCGGATTCCACTAGAAATGTCAGATAGCCGCACTAAAAGCATAATTTGACGCGACGCACGCCTTTAAGCCCATCCAAACTGACTGCAAACGCCTCGCGTTGCGTCTTGGCGTCAAACGGCACAATCTGCATCCTCTGTTTCGGCGGAGCAGCCATAATCCCAGCGAGGTAGTCGTCCTTTTTCATCGAGTGCTTTCCTGTCATCGAATAAGCGCGCGGTCACACACAGGACCGAGCTCCACAGACCAGGTATCCCCTTGATGAGATGCTTGTACGAGTTCTTATTCTTCTTTTTCTCGCCCTTGGCTGCAGCGGGGTCGTCGTCGTCCGGGTCTTGTTCTCCACCGGGTGTTTGTGGCGCGGGGCTCGGATGATTATTTGGCTCACGCGCCTTGCCCTTGGCAGTTGCGGTGGTAGCAGTAGCAGCAGGCTGGGGTTCTGGAGGCTCGTCTGGCGGCGGACGCACGTATTTGTCGTAGGCAGGGAGGAGACGGAAGCGAGCGAGGAGGTCGTGGGTACTTGCGAGGCGCGGGGGCAATTGTGGCGGGCCTGGAACGATGAGGAAACGGGAGGCAAGGCAGGCAGAGGCGTCTGCATACCATTCGGTTTGAGGTAGAGCGGTGGGGATGATGGGCCTGCCTCTGCGTTCATCGAGCAGGAACGAGCAAGAGACAAGCGCTTGCCGGCTTGTTTGTACAGCATTACACACACGGCAAGAATTCGGCACCGTATCTCTATAAAAGGACAATCTCCACCGCCTGACTCCTTGGAAACAACGTTCTCCCCAGCGGTTAGTGCTCCCCCCTCCTCCCTGCCCCTGTTCCTCATTCATCTCTAGGGCGCCGCTGTACTACCCCCCTCCGCAGAAAGCGAGGCGGGGTGCCTGCATCGACAGGACAAGACCCCACGAGGGCACCGACCTCACGAGGGCACCAGGGGACTCTTACGAGCGTCTTGAGGAGGGTCTCAAGACCCAAACGGAGTCCCAACACCCCCCCGTTCGGGGGGAGCCAAACCTGCATCGCAACGCAGGTGGCAACCCATACCCGTAGCGCACCGCGGGTGCTACGGGCGGAGGATAACCGTCGAGACTGATCACCTCGACACGGGATGCCGGCGTCGGACGACGCCAGGATTGGTTGGAAGACTTCAGTCACCGTGCTCTCCTTGGTCACTAACCCTGCCCCAACAAGAGCAGCGTGACTGGATTCTTCCAACCACCACTCCATCGGGCGCCTGAGAGGTCCGGATGGACCTCGCACGCTGCCGATGGCTACGCCCTTAAGGGCAGGATGTACGAGTCCTCTTTCCTTTCCCTTCTTCTTACTGACTCGAACGCAGGTGCCAATTAAATTGGCCTCTACCTTCAAATCAATTACCCCAGGTCACCCCTGGCTCCCTCGTTACTTGTCCTTACCTTGTCAATATAGTGTAGTTCAAATCTATGTTGTGGGGCCTATTATCGTTGGAAGCGTACTACAGACAAGTGCTCACGACCTGCACGACGCTTCAACACGATCTGTAGAAACTATAAGTTGCAGTGCGGCCAGACGGACGTCGACTCACTTCGCTGTCCAGGCCATACTGAGCCCTCATCCTTCTCTGTATCGCAGGCACATCATTCTGTGCAACAGCGACGAGGTAAAACCGTCCTCGGGGCGAAAGCAGCTCGGCAACCTGCGGAAAGAACCTCTCCGTGACCTGCATCCCATCCGCCCCGCCCGCCCACGCGCCGCCGATGTCACGCTCAGTTTGTGCGGTGAATGCCTCCTCCTGGTGCGTCGGGACGTACGGCGGGTTGAACAGGATGATGTCGACAGAGTGTCGCAAGCGGGAGAGGAGCGGGTGGGAGAGGGAGGTATGGATCGAGTCGAGTGGAATCTGCGTCGGGCTCGGACAGAATTCTCCAAAATGGGTATGCTCCTGACCTTATTCTGCCGTCCTGTAGCTTGAGTACAGCTACAGGCATGCATGTTGATATCCGTGCACAGATACACTAGCTGCGCGCATCGGTGCTGAAAGCCATGAAAAATAGAACCCACGCACACACAGACGAAGGACCCGTTATGCTCCCCAGAAAACTAGACGCGCAGCCCGAGCCAGACCCAATTTCGAGCGCCACCCTCGGCTGGATACTCTTCAACAGCTCCTCGTCTTGCTCCAACGCGTCGAGAAGGATAAACGTGTCTTCTGCAGGCTCGTAGACGTGCTCATAGTCCGCCGGGCGCAGATGTGAGAGGTCTGGTGTCGGGATCATCGGGAGCCATCACGTGTTCGACGCGCCGAGCAATTAGACGCGCCTCGTTGACGGCACGAGGTAGTCACACAGCTTGGACACTCTCCTCATGGCAAGCCCGACTTTCTCTCACTCCCAGTCGTTCTCAGCCATTCCTAGGCGAATTTCCTGTCTCGATGCCATGGCACGCCCCGAGAGGCGGCTCACGTCGACGCGAGGGGAGCTCTCAAAGTAATCATCCAATCTGCCCACATCCTTAAAGGCTGCCGGTGGTCCCGCACACCGAGTCCATTCGTCTCTATTCACGTCAACGGCGGCGAGGCGGCGACACACTCTCAGAACGAAACGCGCGTTTTTCCCATCTGTATCTCGCCCTTGCTGAACGAGGCAGCAGATACGATCCAAGCTGGCTCTCTCAAACCTTTTATTTCCTCGTGACAAACCCAACTGAAGAGGTGCAGCTCGTTCTCCACGACCACCGTGGACGGCCCAGTGTCCTCGGGGTAGGGACGTTCGACCTCTCCCTCGTCACTGGCAGCGACGCGAAATCGGATTCAGACAGTGGCATAGCACTAAACACTTACCTCTCGATCCTCAAAGGCAAACAGCGGAGGGGCGACCTCCTCTGCTCGTTCATCTATTTCCCCATATCCACCACTCTGCCCGAAGAAAAATCAAACGGTCAGCGAAATCACTGCCCCAAACCGACCTTCTAAACTTCTCTCTCAAGTCGGAATCGTCCACATCTTCCTCTCGGGTGTCGACAACCTTTTGCCCAACAATCGCATTTCAGCAGCGGCCGCCGTTCGCCTCGCATGGGACTTGCCCCCAATTTACACCACGCCACGGGTAGCGCTCTCAAACGGGTCAGGAAACTGGGGCACAAGACATGAATTCCTGTGCTTTGACAAGGCTGCCTGCGTCATCTACATCGACGTCCTGAACTACGATTGTCATGATGAGAGTATCGGACACGTCCACATCTTCCTCGTCGACTTGCTCGAGGCGACGGTTCGAAGCTGGCCGCTTTCTGGAACTACTGCCGGTAGGCTAACTGTATCTGCAGAATGGAGGGCATTAGACCTCGGCTGAATGTAGAGAGATTTTAAACAACTTGCCCTGTAATTTACTTAGACCGAAACCAGCATCGGCGCCTTGCAATCCCACTCCTTCTTCCCAATTTCCTGCATGACAAACGCCGCGAACCCGGCTCGATTTAAACTGATCCTGTTCCCAATTTCCTTCCCTCCAATGTACCCCACCTTCACGTCCTTGGATGTAGAGTTGGACAGGACCGGCACGCGGACAATCGTCCAATGCTCGAGCTGCGACGCGCGGATGACAGCCCCGATGGCACGAATATCTTTGTACGCGTTGTGCATCGTTATCGACACCCTGCGCAATATCAAGTCGATGCATAACAAGTGAGAAAAACCAACGCACGTCTTGACCATCCCATAATACACGAAATTGAACTGGTCCTCCGGATCCTCTATGGAGATCGTCCCAAGCGCAATAAGCCTCTTCACATCCTTCTCTTTCATCACATTGACTATCCTCCGGTATGCATGCGCCAAGGGCGTCCCAGGAGGCTGCGAAAATTGACTCGGCCCAAGTGCAGAAAGTACAACGTCCACGCTTTCCATGGCTTTCGAGAGCGCGGGTATGTCGTCGAGCTGGCCTTCGATGACGATGCAAGAGGTGTTGGTTTTGAGATCCTCCGGGAGCTTGTCTATCGCGCGCGTTCGCAATATGTACGTCGTCGAGTCTTTCAACGCCGCGCACCTGGACTCCGGACATACAAGACCAGTGTGATGCCTTCGAATGCGTTGAGAACCTCTCTCGCAAGAAGTACGCCCGTCGGGCCAGTCGAGCCAAAAAGCAGTATACGTTGCATGAGAGAAACCGGGAAACCGAACGCGTAAGCGAGCGAAAATTGGGCATGACTAACCCAAAACGGGATAGGGGTTTCCAGCTAGCCTGGATTAACAAAAAGAGTACTACATATTATTCTACAAACTAGATACCTATTACTATTAGACTGACACACTAGATGGACCCTCATTTGGTGGGAGCCCTCGCTCTTGCTGCTGGACAGCCCCATACCCCCACAAATCCTTACTCACCCTCGACCTCCCTCGCGTCTCCTCCTCCAACCGACTCGCTTGCCTCCTTCGCCTGCGCACAGCCTCACTCTTACTTTCAGACAACGGGCTCCGTATGAACATCAGCGTGATGAGCGAGCCAAACAGGATGGTGATGGCAACCAGGAAGATAGTCTTGGGCAAGAAAGCGACAGTCTCACTGTACACCATCCCGAAAAGCAGAGGCTGGTGAAGGCGTCAATGCCGAATTATGGATGAACATGAGTTCACTCACCCCGAGGACCATCTGCCCCCCAGCCTGCAGGACAGACAACGCCCCAAAAAGCGTCCCAGCACCAGTATCAACAACATCCTGACCCGCTTCGGCAGCCAAGATCGACCTCGCCTGCAAAATACACAAAGCAAGACTCTGCATTGCCGGGATCACCCCAGCACCAAGTGCCTGTATCCAGCTCGCAAGCACAAAAAGTGCCTGCGATGTCCGGAAATCCGGAGAACTCGCAGTCAACGAGTGGATCTCGTACGCAGGCCCCGGTGCAAAGACGATAAACAGGTTGCCGATAATGTCGATCACGAGCGACAGTCGACTCAATCCAAGGTCAAATTTGATCTCGCGGGCAATGTGCGCTCGGGTGGGTGCAGGCTTGACGCCGTTGACGGCCTTGACTTTCTTGGCCTTGGGCTTGAAAGCCGATATAATGACTGCATATCGAGTAAATTCTCAGTTGAAAGGGCCATCTCACGAACTTACAAGGCAGTACAAATAGCAGATAGACCGCACGCGTCGACCCAAGCAGACTGATATAGTAGGACAGCTGCTCAGCACCCCAGCCATAAACATGGCCAGCGTAGAGGTACTTGATCTGGTACAAACCCTGCTCTTGCTGTAAGCACGGAGAAAAATGTAGAAATGAGAAGACTTGCAGTCGACAACATGACCCCCAACAGGCTCGCAGCGAGCAAGGTCAAACTCCAATCTTTCCGTTTCCGCGTTGAGCCGTCGATGGTTACAGTCACAGGTAGGAAAATGGCGAGAGGACTCAAAAATTGGGCAACGACTCCCAACTTGGCCTTTTCACCATTCGTCCCTTCTTCGGTGGCTCCATTCCGATCGGGTGCTTTCCCTTTGCCATTACCACGCGCCACATCCCGCGATTCTACGGTGGTAGATTCCGGGATTACGAATAGCGCAAAGCAAAGGTTGAGGAACGAGAAACAGACGGCAACCCAGAATACGGAGGTGACCGATTGGGCCTTGGGCTGGCCGGGATGTGGAGGACTGTCAAAGAATGGGATGGGGTGCCGGATCAAAAGACTTCCGATGAGGGGAGCGATCTGAAGCAGGATTAACAAATCGACATGGAACGAAAAGAATTGCATACACCGAGACCGACGAATGAAACACCCGTGAAACGCGAAAACATCGAGGCTCGGCTTCCACTTGAAGTGCAATCCGAAATGTAGGCCGACGTTGCAGACTGGAGGGTCGAGTAGCCTCCCAAGGCGCCCTCCAAGATGGGTGCGAGAAGTAGCAGCTTGTGTCCGTGTCCAGATAGTGGAGACGAGGGTGTAGAGGTGAGGATAAATATCAGATCGCTGGAATGCGTTAGCGAATGGCGGGGGTAGAGAAGCATGCATAATTACACGAGGAGTAAACCGAGGGTAGAAATTGCCAAGATTCTAGTTCGGCCATGGCGTTCACCAAAGCGGCCCCACCAACCAGTGGTCAAGGCACTGAGCAAACCCATAGTGATAGTAAATATGGTCTGTATTCGAGCTACGAGGCTTCAATTCATGGAAAGACATGAACAGAACAAGGACGCACCTGCGCCCGCTTGAACGGCCGGGTCGTGCATACAACGCGCGGATGGCAACCGTCGGGGGTCATCGCCACCCGTATCTTCGTCGCCCCACGGCTCGTCCACTGGCGGGTCCAACACCGGAAACGTCAACGGAGGTCCCAGAGGGTCTAGTCCGACGAGTGCATGCGACGAAATCGGGTTGGGTTCCGCAGACCACGGGGTGACGGCAGTGTGGTTATAGCTGTGGTGTAGACGGGAGCACGAGAGTTGCGTGAACACTAAGCAGGTCAGAATGGGAAGGGAAATGAAGATTCCACTCACCCTCGACACGGGGGGCAATCGTCATGCCGCGGACAAGTGCAGCTAACACAGCGAAAGGAACCAGCCACAATGGTCGGGCACGGTAGAACGGCTTCTTCGGAGGGCGCGTCGTAGAACGCGGGAGGAGAGGCTCGTGCTCTCCGAGAGCATCAGGTAACAATGAGTGTGTAGTCGAGGGAGACCGAAGCCGAGAAGGAGAGGCAAAGACGGCAACGAGAGGGTCGCTGACTTGCTCTGAAGCAGAGGTAGGCGGCATTGTGGTGGTGGTAGCAAACAGAGTGGCGCTGCGGATTATAAGCCTCTCAGGGACGCGCAATCTTGCCAGGCGACATGGGCATTGAGAGCTATCCTCTTTTGGGGTGATCGAGTTTCTTGTTATCATTGCACATGGCTGCTACAAAACACCTGGTTTACACTCCCCTCGCTCTCATTCCACTAGGCCCAACCAGCGGGTACCGTAGCAATAAGTCTACCCCCTTGAAAGTCGCGTGTATGTCGCGGAAAGCTGTGCCCTCTGCCAATGGCACTACTCGATGATATACTCGCTCCACGGTTTGGCGAGCAATGCAATCCTCCTCTTCCCAGGTCTCTACCTCCCACTTCTCCCAAGAAACCATAATGTGGTCTCTTCTGAATGTCACGCGGATATCCTCCTTGTCGACCCCTCGCAAATCAAATATCGCCACAACATAGTTCTTCTCTGGCGATGTTCGAAAAGTAGTTCTAATGCAAGTCAGCTAGGCAACTGGGCAGCACGGTTCAATATACATGGATTTCTTGTTCTTCAGCAGTTGAGGTCCCGACGACGGTGTTTGAAGAGGCGAAGCACGGTCGCTGCTCAGCACATCCTCCAACAGCGACCGACGCTCCGGCGGGGTTCGTCCGCTTGGCACGCTAGGCACAGGCGGTGGGTCACTAATCCGGTGTTCAATGGCAAATCATTCAACCCGGATCGTATAACGCACCTTATCTTTGCCCTCGATGGCGGCCGCGGCGAAGGGGATCGCATACGAACATCTTCAACGGCCGGGTGTTGTCCCTCCAGAGATTTTACCTTGGAACGCTCCTGGTTCATCTTTAATTCCTTTTTCTTGAATAGGGTGTCCCATAGATCGTCTAGCGCCTCGGCATCGTCTAATTCCGGCGGGGTAGAAGAAGATATTTCGACCAACCCGAGCTTTGACGAGGAGGAAGAAGACTCGAGCCTAGACATGCGAGGACGCTGTCTCGCAGCCGAGGGCCGAGTCGATCCATCGGTCGAGGATTCGCCCGAGATGGGATAGCGGAGCCCAGTTACGCCTGCCGTGGTCACAGGCGTAATTGGTGAAGAGACGTGCCGTCTCGAAACGGCTGCGAGTCTGGGAGGAGGATTTGGGGAGGCCATGTCGAAGGATCGGAGGGAACTTGGAGACGGAGATGAGGCGATTGATGAAATACCAAGTAGAAGACAGCTAGCGGACGTCTGATTCTTGTATTCATGAACGCTGAACAAGGGCAGTCGGGGGGTTGATAGCAGGCAAGGTCAAAGCATTGAGCTGAACAGACGATTCAGGCGTTGTAGCCCGCCGCTTTTGTGCAGATTAGCCAGTAAATTTGGCGAATCGCCTCGAGTCCTTGTGGCGAGAGGGGAACACGAGGCAGGCGCGTTGCCACCAAGCAAAGCTTCTGCTTACCCAAGCTTCTACGTCTTTTCCTCTCCCACACAACACAAGGTTCGTGCTCCTGCCCTGCATCTCTTTCATGATGGCCTTCGGGCATCCAGTCAAAAGCATGTTAGACTACCTACCCCTGCTGCGGATACAACGACTTCTGATTCTTCTCTTTTTTTCCCTCCGTGTCTTCTGGACCTCAGCTGACGCCTTTCCAATAGGTATCGCCAACACGGCGGATAAAACAGTTGTCACTTTTTCTTTGTGGTGCATCTGTCACTTTTTTCAGCCTCGAAAAAAGGGACACATCCCCTTTGTCGTTCCTTTGTGCTATTTTTAGACAAAGGAACGACAAAGGAGAGTGCAACATGACAAGTGCTGGAAAAAAAGGGACAGTTGCACCAAAATGAAAAGTGACAACTGATTATCCGCCGTGCAAGGGGTATCGGGACTCGAACTTCGGATATAGGGTCGAATTTTTTTTTTTCGACCCTGCGCTGGACCCCTCCCCCTCCCCTCCTATATAAGGCAGAGCAACTGATGTCGAACCAACACGTTTCTGGAGATGCCAGGGTGTATTCCAACAAGCTCATGGCCTCTGAGGAATAATCTTCGCAACTTGTGAATAAATTCAGAAGAGCTGTGATGGATTTGTGATGGATGTATTATGTATGTATTGTTCCCAATTTGGAAAATTTTGATCATTCAAAAGCTCTCAGGGTTTGTGGTCCTCACCAAGTGTTTTACTACTATCCACATGTGTGAGAAGGCTCCAAAGCCTCCATTATGAACCCTGTAACATATATGCCTAGAACTTTTTTCGAGCCCACTCGGGACCCCGCCCCCTGGTACGGCTTCCCAGTCCCGGGCCCCCCTTGGGTATCACATCCCGTAGTCTCTCATGTCGTGATGTTGCACGAATAAAAGCGGATACAGTTACATATACAGGCGAGCATAACTATCGTCAGCATTTAATTCTGGCTCTTCTCCGACGACGTCTTTGCCTCCGCGTCGTTCTTCTCGTTCTTGGGTGTATCTTCAAAGAGCCCAAGGCGTCTGTGAATGGCGTCGAGACGGGCCTGATCCTCGATGGCAATCCCCTCGGTGCTGCCGAACACTGAGCAAGTCAGTAGGGGAGCAGGGACTGGAATGAAACAACTTGCCTTCTTCATCTCCTCAAGTGTAACCCCCTTGGTCTCCGGCACGCAGAACCAAAAAAGATTCCGCCCATGAAAGAGAACGCGCCAAAGAAGATGAATGTTCCAAATCCAAGATGCTGCAACATTGTCGGCGTAACTTGGCCGACAATAAAGTTGTTCATCTGTAAAGGAATTTAGATAGACCGATGGATGAGTGCGGCATATCCCAGTTGGATGACGCCGCAATGGATACACCCTTTCCACGAACAGACAGCGGCCAGATCTAGGGACATTTAGCTGATGAGCTGAACGAGATTTCAGGCTACCGACCTCGGAAATGATAATCCCTTTTATTCGTCAGTCAGTTCACGGTGGATATACGAATAGCAAATCTTCTTACATGCACAAGGACCTGTATTTCAGTATGAGCATCATTCTCACTTCATTGCGCAAGGTCTTACCCCAAGAGTACCCGAACCAATGGCAAAAATCCAGACAAACGCACAAGCCACCCATCCAGCAGCGACGTGCCTGCAAATCACATCAGGATACCGTCCTCAGCGAGGATCGAGTAAACTCACGACTGCCACGATTTATGGAATATCCCCGTCAGAATAGCCACCATGATATGACAGCTGAACAAGTGTAAGCGGAGACCAGCCCGCCGTCAAGACCTGGGACTACAAAGCCATCAAAAACGCGCCAGATATCATTACTGGCTTCTCCCAAGTTGATCGACCCAGATCACAGCTGGAATCGTGGCCAAAAACATGGCAATGCCCACGACGCCTAGAGTCAAAAGTTAGTGAGACGGATAGTCAGATTATTGGACTCGGACCAGTTGCGAGGAGGCCGACGGTGTTGCTCGTCAAACGAGGGAGGCGAATAT
>JARKIF010000163.1:0-69299 GCA_029378245.1 Roridomyces roridus
TCTTCTTGCAAGAGCGGTGAAGGAGCACACAGATGAAAACCATACATTAGCCATGGGCATTGTACAGGTAGGTTCCAAGTTCCTCAGACAATGATTTCATGCTTAATCAAGATGCACAGGAGCTCTCATGCCTGCCTCTTGCAATTGTCCAGGCTGGGGCTTATATTGCCAAGTTCAAATGTCTCCTGGATTATCTGCATATCTACAGGCAGAACAAGGAAGAGTTACTTCGACAGCACCCTGATCAAACTCTTGATGACTATGAATGGACTGTCTATACAACCTGGCAGATTAGCTTTGAGGAACTCAGCCCAGTAGCTGCCCAGTTTTTACAGGTCTGTAGTGTATTGCACTACAACAATATTCCCCAGTCAATATTTGCCAATGCCACACAGTGGATATTGAACAATGAGGGGAATGAAACTGAGTCAATGCGGGAAGCCAGGAAATTTCTCCAAAACTTTGTCTCAGGTTCAGGAAGTTGGTCCAAACAATATTTCAGGAATATTGTGGCGGAGATTGAAGAATATTCACTGATTCAGAGCCAGGAAGCCAGTGGTACGCTAGATATGCATCCACTTGTGCATCTGTGGTGCTCAAGCACCCTACCTGATGAGGGAACAACACGGGCATGCATGGCAAATGTGGTGGGGATGGCAATGGATCTTGGCCCTGATGCATATTTGGAGAGGATCAGGATGATTGCTCATATCAACGTGCTTGTCCCAGATTTCACCGTGGCAAATTCTCAGTTCTGGAGGCAATATGCATGGATGTATCATGCCGGAGGTAAATTTGAGCAAGCAAAGGGTTTGTGTGAACTGAATCTGCGGAGACAGAGGGAGCTGCTGGGAAAGCACCACCCTGCCACGCTGATGGCCATGGGCAACCACTGTGAAAAACGGAGCACGTGAATTTTACACTGACTCGCAGTGAACTTCGCATTTCACTCTTTTTTTGGGTGAACCCAAAATTTCACGGCATGGGGTGAAATTTTCTGTTCGCCCCGTTCTCAGGTGAAATGAAAATCCACCATACCTTCTGAGTGAAATTCACCAAATATTTAAAGTTGGCCAGTATATGTATGTTAATTGAGTCTGCTACTACAAATCAATTGCTGTGTGTAGTGGGGCGGCGTCAGAGAGCAAGCTACCTAGACGAGGAGGTTGGCGAGGACGGCGAGGACGGCGAGTGGTGGTGTGGAGCCAATGTGGAGCAGAATGACTTCATTATGATCCGCGTCACACCAGTCACATCGCTCTACCTCTTTGCACTTCACGCCCATCTCCGCGACAATGCCTTCTCCATTCTCTCCCCCATGACCCGTCCTGACAAGGAAAACACACACCCCACCCTCCCAGTGGCAGGCACCGCAAGGTGTTTGCTCGCTCCCAGTATACGCAAGATGCGAAGGCCACGGTGACGCAACCTCTTTTGCAGAAGAAACGGCAGAAGGCCCTCAAGCAGCTTCAAACGAGGACTCTCTGGAGTCTGACCGTCGATTGCCCGGGGGACACGGAGCTGGTTCAGGAACTCCGTGGTGAGTGCTTCTATTCTCTTTCAAACCTCACATTAGGGGAGGTCAGAGTGGGACGAAACGAGTCGATTCTGGATCGATTCTCATGTCGGAACTCGGCCGATTCTTGACCGAGTTTCGATCGAGTTTCGATTCTGAGTTCCGAAACGGATGTAGTTCCTCCTCGGGAGGAGGAACATCGATTGTTCGGAACTCAGAATTGATTCTGCTTCGATTCTGGCTTCGGAACTCGTGTTTCCGAGTATTTGGTCTCAAGAATCGAAGCAGTTCCGAAGCCAGAATTGATGTCATAATCGACGTCGCTTCGTCCACTCTGACCTCCCCTATTCATGTGACGTATCCACAGCTGCTCTCGCTGCTGCCCCGCCGATCCAACTCCGGCACCAACAGCCATGACAACGACGAAGAGGATAGCAACCAAACCGTGTTCCGCGGGTGTGGCCCTCTAGCTCCTCGTACGTCTACTCACCCTTTCTTTCTCCCGTAATCTCACTGTTGGTCAGTGCACTCTCCCAGCCAGTCACCTTCGCATTTCCTCCATGTACGTCCTTCCGACCCTTGATGACACATTGATTAACTGTGGTTAAGCTCTCGATCGCCAAGGCTCGTTGCCCGAATTGACCCCCGATGGTTCCGAGGCGGGGGTAGCGCTGCGTGACCCGGCACCAGTAGCTTTCTTGTACATTCACTTCAATTTAAACAATTTTCACTGTACTTTTGGAGTGAAATTTTAAGTAGTTTGTGCGAGATTTTCCCTTGTAATCCAGGTGATAGTCCAGTTCAAATCAAGCGAAATTCACCGAAGCATCGGGCGAACAAGTGCAGTGAAAACACGTGTTTTGTTAGTGAAAGATTTCAACATGAAATTCGCCTTTTTGCGGTGAATTTCACTCAGTTCAAGCGCGAAATTCTCGTCCATTTGGGGTGAAAAAACCCTGTGAATTTCACTACCTCCGGGGTCCACAGTGAACCTTGCAGCCACATACGGAAAACTGGGTCGGTACAGAGAGGCAGAACCCCTCGAACTTTCTGTCCTCAAAGAGCGCCAGAAACTCCTTGGTGATGACCATCCTGACACGCTGCTAGCCATGGCCAACCTTGCATGCACATACCGGGACCTGGGTTGGTGCAGAGAGGCAGAGCCCATCGAAACCTCTGTCCTCAAAGAGTGTCAGAAACTCCTTGGTGATGGCCATCCTGACACGCTGAGAGCCATGGCCAACCTTGCAGGCACCTATGGGCAACTGGGTCGGTACAGAGAGGCAGAGCCCCTGGAAATTTCTGTCCTTCAAGAGCGCCAGAAACTCCTTGGTGATGGCCATCCTGACACCCTGAGATCCATGGCCAACCTTGCAGCCACCTATGGGCAACTGGGTCGGTACAGAGAGGCAGAGCCCCTGGAAATTTCTGTCCTCAAAGAGCGCCAGAAACTCCTTGGTGATGACCATCCTGACACCCTGAGAGCCATGGCCAACCTTGCCATTACACTTTATAGCACCGGCCGGCCCCAAAAAGCAGAAAATCTTCAACTCAAAGTTGTCGCCAAATGCCGGGATGTCCTAGGCACAGACCATCCAGACACCCTCAATGCTACCAAAGACTTGAGGGCTACCCAACATGTTTTGGCTAAGGCCAAGGATTCAGAAAAACCTGCCAAGAGGATTTCCAAACTGCTTTCCAGAGTCAAATTCTCCTCCTCCAAGAAATAGGTGGAACAGTGCCGCCATGTGGCTTCCACACCATACGATTTTCAAGCAAAAGAATTCCGAGTACTTTACATAATCGGTCTTTTGATTTTCGACGTACCAGGTTTCCCGGTTTGAGTTTTTTAATGTGCAAAAACCGTAAACGTCACGTGGTTTCAGGTGCACTGTCCTCATTTGATTCCTGGTTCTGCATCTGTCTTTTATTTCATTTTTGTCTTCCCAGTGTCGTGCCGGACATGATAGTTATGGCTTTGTGCATCATCGGACATCCGAAATTTTATATTTCTCATTTCCTCTACATATCATTGGCTCAGGAACTAGACGGTGCACTGTCAGCACCATCGGTATCGTCCATTGACAATGACACCAAATTTGGCCATAGCCACGTCATGTCGCTGTCAACAAATCAAGCTCTCAACTTCAAGCCATCAGTGAATAATCAGTGAGTGTAGATTCTGGCAAACCAAATTTATTGGTGATATGAATTATGAAAGTGTGGTGGCAGAATTCAGAAATTGTTGACCTGGCACCAGGACTGGGCACTTCTACTTCTGGATCAAGAATTGTCGCACAAGATGGAGGGCTGCTAGGTTGTGATGGCAAATAGCACGGTGTAATTGCTGCCGGGACCAGCATGCCCAGCGTTACTGGTAATCGGAGTTTTCGGACTCTAACCTCTCCTTTGGTCAACCCTTTTCTGCAAGCTGTACATGTGTGGTCTCGGGGCGATGCGTCATGTATCGTGCAAGTTGAATTGAAATTGAATGCATTATTGATATGGGCGATGGGTAACCTATGTAAACCTGTGGTGTTCCATTTACACCATATTGATCACCGCATGACATTGGGGCTGAATTGGAACTGCAGGTCCCCGCGAGTTTGTGCGGCTTGCATTCTCCGCGGTGAATGTGCATGTGCATCGTTGGTTGCTGGTTGATTCCTACCATCACACATTAGATGCCACAGCATTTTCGTAGTACGCCGGGTACATTTGGAGAATTGACGCGGCTTCTAATTACTGCGACTCGGACGAAAATCCACATTCTTCTTTCGCCCGATACGATCATCAACCATCAACATGGATAAGGAAGATAAGGAAGCCGGTGTGATCCGTGCGGCCATTATGGGCACCGAGTTCGACTTCCGATGGGGTCGGCGGCGGATATCTTGCAATTTCAAAGCTGTCGGTGGCCTGCGCTACATACCTCACCTCCTAAACGCAATGCCAAGCCCGTCCGGCCACGTCGGGTACCGGCAAGTTGATGCGAATCCAATGCGAATCCGTCCGGCCCGGCAGCACACAGCCACACCTGTTTTTTGAAACATGCCAAAGTAATTCGGGCTGTTTCGCCCGCCATATACCGCTCCAATTGGGCGGCCATCTTTCTCCGCGCCGCGTGGTTGCTGAGGCCTGAGGGCTCTGCTTAGTGCCGCCTATCGCGCCGCACAGGAGCCTGAGGAGGATTCGGGTACAAGCTGGTGAGCACTACATTCGCTCTGGGCCCCCTCAGGCCAACGGGCACTTTAATCTCGTATCGAGACCTATACTTTGCCCAATAGGAGTTTATCTCCGCTTTTTGAAATGACAAACCAAACATAAAGCGGCGGAATTGACCTAAAGCACCAAAATAGCGGTGCTGGCGAGGTATCCTTCGGCATGAATTCGCCGTTGAGACAAGAGGTAGAGATAAATAAATAAATCCCCGCCGATTCCTTTTCTATCGCACTCACTTGCTTCGTCTTCGTTCTCTTAACCTCTTCCAGGGTATTTCTTCGTTTCCCTCTACATCTCTTATTTTCTCCCTCCCCCACCCTCGCACGATGCGAGCAGCGAGCTCTTCCTCCTCTCCGTCCCCGGCGATGACTGTATTGTCGCTGCTGGGTCTCGCCGCTGCGGTATACGCTCATCCTCAGGCCACGCGCACAAGCGAGGCAACGGAGGCGGCCATCTCCAGTACGTCCTCAGCTTCTCTTCTTCCTCTTCCTGCCTTCCAGAAGCTCACTCGAAAATGTGTACACACAGACCCATCCACCGAATGCCAACCCTACACCTACCCGCCCGTCGCCCAAGCCATGTCGTCCTTCCCCGATATCTGGGAGTACGCCGCGAAAATCCTGCCTGGCGACGCCGCAGGGCACACCAAGTACGCGTCGTTCAACGCGTCCATACCCAAGATCGCGCCCAAAGTGAGTTCATCCTTCGCCGCAAAGCATAATTATGTCCGCCCGCTGATAGAAGGAACCCCCTTTCTTTCGTTAGGGAACTCTAACGGACAGCACAAAGGGCACAACGTACTCCGACTCGGATCCTGATTGTTGGTGGACGTACAGTAATTGCGTCAAGCCCAAGTTGAGTGGGTTGGTTCCGGATGTTTCAGACGTCCCTGAGGTATGTGAATTTGGGAGCCGAATAAGTGGGCTGAAGTTGCAATGCAGCCCCGGACGCTTGGATATGGTTTCGACGACGGGCCGTATTGTGGGCACAATGTTTGGTATGATTACCTCTCGTCGCAAAATCAGAAAGCCAGTACGTCGTGGCGGCTGTATTCCCAACTGCGTGTGGCTGACCGACGTGATTGAAGCAATGTTCTACATCGGGTCCAACGTGATGTCTTATCCCTTGGAAGCCCAGCGTGCCATCACCGACGGCCATGAGATTTGCGTTCGTAAGTTTAGCCCCTGTTCACTTCGACTTTCTTGGTTCATTTATTTATTCTTGTGCGCAGACACCTGGTCGCACAACTACATGACTGCGACGTCAAACGAAGGCGCGTTTGCAGAGCTGTGGTACTCGCTGCAAGCAATCAAATTGGTTACGGGCGTAACCGCGACTTGCTGGCGCGTGCGTGTTGTCCATTCTTTCCATCATGATCGACTAACCTAAGACGCGTCGTGTTGCAGCCCCCATATGGCGACGTCGACGACCGAATCCGTTACATCGCAGCTCAGCTCGGTCTCGAGACCATCCTGTGGAAGTACGACACTGACGACGGCTCGGAAGGCAGCGACGGGGTCACTCCTGCTGTCGTTCAGAAAAATTACGACGACTTTATCACCAAGGCGTCGCAGGGAGCGTTCAACACTGTTGGGGCGATCCTCCTGACGCACGAGTTGACCAACTTCACGATGCAAACATCTATGGACTATCATCCGAAGCTGCTTCAGGTTTTTGATGTGCGTCCCCTACTAATTGAACTTGAACTTGACGCTGACGGTTGACGGATTGTAGCACATCGTCCCCATCTCCGTCGCGCAAAACAAGACAACGCCGTACCTCGAGACGAATTACACGATGCCCACGTTTGCAGAATGTGCGTTCTCCTTCATTCGTCTCCTTGGTTGAATGCAGACTGATCCGTCGGCAGACATCGCTGGTACGACCCAGACGAACGGATCTACCCCCGCTTCCGGATCTTCCTCTGCGTCCGCCTCCGCTTCCGGCTCCTTACCAGCACAAGTGAATTCGGGCTCGCCCACAGCCAACGGCGCTGCGCAGCCCAGCGACTCCTCCCCCTCCCCCTCGTCCTCATCCGGGGAGCGGACAGGGAAGAATAATGGCGTTGTCGGCCGCTTGCAAGTAGGCTCTGCAACACCCTTATCAGTCTTCGGTGCCGCAGTGCTCGCGTTCTGTTGGCTGTGATTTTTTTCATTGGATAGACAACGTGTTGTATTACTGTTTTATTTGACGGACGGACGGACTCTAGATCTTATCCTTATGCCCATTGCACACTGCATCTGACATTCGCTACATACATACATACATACATACATACTTACTTACTTGGATATACATATACTTGTATTTCGTCGCTATCTGCAAGGATGACTGACTTTAATGAACACGCGGAAGTTCATTAGCTTTCATTGAACTCAATTTTATCCCATTCAATAGTAATATATATTGCCATATCCGCGGCGCGTGGGATGCTTGGAAGCTAAGGCGGCGCTGACGAGTGGTATGAGATGCGCGTCTGTCGGGTTCAAAATTCAGCCGCCCTCACGTGAGTGGTGCACGTGTGCGCGCAACGCGAGAATGCAATGGTGTTCTTTTTATTTGTTTTTTACCGACGCCCCCTCCGAGGACTCCTGGCCTCGTGAAAAGCGGGTTGCCTTGGAAGTTGTAATGTAATTGGTGGTAGGCTGTGGTATGCATATGACCACAGCTGCGCATGCAGAAAAATCTCACCTAGGCCTCCCATCGCCGCGATTGTATGAGTCAGTGGAGGTGCGATCAGATGATCTGCGTGATTGGGTCGGTAACGCTCCAGAAATTTGATGACCAATTGTTGTGCTGTGAATAAGCCCAGAACTCAACGCGGACTTGCTTGAAGTGCTTGGGTACCGTGAATTCTGAGACGTCGAATGGGAGGCAGTGAGATTTCTGAATCACAAAAAGTCCGGTGAATTCATCATTCCGTTCGGCGGAGTGTCTCGGAGTGTTTTCGTTGATGAAACGCCCACACTGTCTTGGCGCCTGCCAAGGTTACCTTCGCGTGGAGATTCACGGACATGATTAAGCCTCCCCACCCCAGTGCGTCCTCACCAGCAGACGAAATTCGTCGGGGACGTTGTTCCACGCAATCCTCAACACTATTCGTAAAACCATAACTCACTTGAAGACCGAGGCGTGAATTCAAGCCTTTTTCGCGAAACCTTGGCAAACTAAGCGAGGATCGCCAGATAGCCGCATACAGATGCTCAAGATCGCACAACGCGAATTTGACGCGGATATATTATTCTTTCTCCTTGCGCTGCTGTCTCTTTATCTCCCTTCCTTTCTTTTCCTTCTACCCCCGCATTTTGGGACCTTCAACGAAGATGCACCTACCGACGTCATTATTCTTGTTGGGACTCACCGCCGCCGCCGTCCGCGGCCAAGTAACGCGTACAAGTGAGAAGGATGAGGCGGCCATTCACGGTGTGTTCCCTCTGCATCTTTCATGAAGCAGGAAACTAAAGCTAGTTCTCCCAGACCCCGACACCGAATGCCAACCCTACGTCTACCCACCTGTCGAGAAACTCAAATCGTCGTTCCCCGCAATCTGGGAGTACGCAGCCAAGATTCTACCCAACGATTCTGCGGCGCAGGCCAAGTACGCGTCGTTCAAGGATTCGATACCCAACATTGCCCCCAAGGGCACGTTGTCGGGCGATATCACTGGTGTCAAGTACGACTCGAATGCGGACCCGGATTGTTGGTGGACGGGCAGTCTTTGTGTTACGCCCAAGCTTGCGGGGTTGAAGCCCGACATTGCCGACGTCCCCGAGGTGCGTGTCGCTCCGCCCTAGTATGCCGAGGCTAACGAACTTGAATGGCAGCCGAAAACTATTGGATACGGGTTCGACGACGGCCCCCACTGCGGTCACAATGTCTTCTACGACTACCTGTCCTCCAAAAATCAAACAGCCAGTGCGTACCATTGGTTCTGTTGCTCTCGTTTCCCAATGTCCTGGCAGCTATGTTCTATATCGGATCGAACGTGCTGAGTTTACCGCTCGAGGCCCAGCGGGCTGTGGCCGACGGCCACGAAATCTGCGTCCGTACGTCTCTTACCTGTTCGAATTGTTTCCCCGCCCGCCGACGTGTACATTTCCCGCAGATACGTGGTCCCACAACGCGATGACGGCCACCTCGGACGAAGGCGCCTTCGCTGAGCTTTGGTACTCCATCCAGGCCGTCAAGCTCGTTACGGGCTACACTCCGACGTGTTGGCGCGTGCGTATTGCTTCCTTCCTTTTGTCTCGCATCTAACTGACGAGTTGTAGCCTCCATTCGGCGACGTGGACGATCGCATCCGGTATATCGCCCAGCAACTCAACCTCGAAACGATCATATGGAAATTCGACTCGAACGATTGGGCGCAGGCGGATGGGACGCAGAGCGCTGCGCAGGTGCAGCAAAATTACGATTCGTTCATGGATAAGGCGAAGCAGGGGCAATTTGACCAAGTGCGTGCGATTGAGCCTTCATATCTTTTTACAAATGTTGATTCATTTGTTTCTTGACAGCGGGGTGCGATTATCCTGACGCACGAGTTGAACAACTTTACGATGCAGACGGCGATTAACAATTACCCAAAGCTCGCTGCGGTCTTTGATGTGCGTTCTTCTCTTCTCTTCGGCGTGAGTTTGAATGAGGCTGAACTTGTTGTAGCACATCGTCCCAGTCGCGGTTGCACAGAACAAGACGCAGCCCTACGTCGAGGCTGACTACCAGTTCCCCTCTTTTGCCGAATGTGGGTAGCCTCTCCCTCTACCCAGGGTCGAGTCTGATTGCGTTACAGACGTTTCGGGCACGAGGCAGACGAACGGCACTATCCTCACCTCCGCTTCCGTCTCTGCATCGAAATCGTCGTCGCAGACTGGCAGCGCGAGTACGCCGTCCAGCTCCAGCGACCCGTCTGTGATCAATAAGCAGAACGCGCAGAGTGGGGCTGTGACCAACTCGGTGACGCTGACTCCATTGGCGTCGCTGGTTTTGGCATTCGGCTTTTTCTGGCTATGATTTCAGTTCGGGTTCGGGTCGACGGACGGGTTTTACTACGCGCGGACAGACTTTATGCAGCTACTTACTCACTCACTCGCTACCTCGCACATCCCCTCGATTTCCGCTCTTTTGGACACTCTAGATATGATAGTTGGCTGCATGCATACCTGCACATACTCGTGTATTTACCATCGTGTATTTACCAGTTGTGTTTTAATAGCGGCGTGGACCGTTGTGTGGATGATATTGGCCAAGTTTGACTGGGGTGCGTTGACCAATGAATCTCTAGGTGTCGCGGGTGTATTGAGGAATTTCGCAGTATGTATGTCCTGGGCTTGGAAACTGAGTCTGGAGGAAGTTTCGTCCAGAATACCGATGACCGTGACGATGGTGTTGCTCAGTGTCCATGGGGTGCATATCTGTGGCAATCCTGTGTCTAGCGAGGGCCGTATCGCATCTGTCCGCACCAGAACGCGCTTGAGGAATTGCAGGGACAACGGAAGATGACAAGTTGATGCGATCAGTGGCTGTGACGCCGACGCTTCTCTCTCCGTGGCCAACGTCGAGCAGCTCGACCATTCAATCGTCAGCGCTCCGCAGCCATCCATCTGCTTCTTCCTGCGCTATTCCGTTGACCTGGGACCTCACTAAGCCTCGGTGGCGTCAAGACTAACACTGGCCCACCTCTGTGTCTTATCTTTACTTCAACTTTATCTTCCCGGCGAGCGGGGATGCGATGCGGGGCAGAGCGCAGGATTGGTATCACATTCAAGCGCCCAGGTTGGCACCCTCCTTCGCACACGGCCACAGAGTTTACCCACTTTCAGCAGATTTCGCCCACACCGCCTTCCAGCCCACTACGAATACTGTCTGTTTACAATGCCGGAGCTCGCATTCCCTGATTATCGGGACGCTGCGAGCACTACGCCGGCGGTACCGCGCTGACTCGCTCGTCAATGACACGCATCTATTGTCGTGGAGACATTGAGAAAGATAGAACATCGCAGCTGCCTCGAGGCTGATAATCTGCGCCGGTTCCACAGCCCTCGAGTCACCTATTAGCGCCCAAGTGCTCTAGAAAAGGACGCGTCTATGTGCTATCCGTCTGTTCCCCATTCCCAGCCAAGCCATGCATCGCCGATTCTCTGCATTCGTCCGGTCTCCAGGAGGTCCAGGTCCCTCGCGCGCCGCCGAGTACGACGACGAGGACACTGAATCCAAGTTGTCTGCTACGACGGTCGGAAACGAGGTGCTCGCCCCAGCGGCTACCAAAGTCAAGAAAGTCGACTTTTATTACTCGCGCTGGTCCAAGGCGTGGAAGTACAGGGTGCGTCCGTCGATGATAGCTGTACCTTTGACGTGCTTATCCCTGTGTAGAACACGAGCGCCAAGGTGACTGTAGAGACCCTGCCCGTTCTGAGCAGCGGCAGCAACGACCCGTGGAAGGACTTTAGCTTTGTGTACGCGCGCCCCTCATCCTTCCTGACCTTTGCCTGATTCTTCTTCAGCGTCGTGCGGACCATCCCTGAGCAGGACAATCAGAAGCCTACATTCAAAATCGTCGTCAAGAGCGAGTACATCTTGAAGGCTTGTCAGGATGTCATCCAGACCTGGCCTGGTGTCTCCTGGAACGCCGAGCCACTCGAGGTGAGGTGCCTCTTGCCTTACACGATCTCTAAGCTGACGTCTCCCCAGCTCGACCCCGAGATGTTCTTGACCTGGATCGACAGCTTCGTCTCCTACCGCGACGAGCTCGCCGCGCGCAAAACCCGCTCCGACCTCGAGACCAACATCCTCTCCTCCGTCAACACCCTCCTCAACTTCCTCTACACGGACTACCGCAGCACCATCACGACCATTGAGCGCCTCACTGCGCACGCGGAGATCACATGGGACTTACTCTACGCCATCTTCGTTCCCCGCTCCCTCCTCGTCGCACGCTGCGCCGTGACAGGCCTCGAGCGGCTCTTTGAGCTGCAATACTTTATGCGCACCTCTGTCGATGGCATACCGTGCTACCAGCTCGTCCTCGAGTCGGTGGATTTGGTGGATAGACCTTTCACGCAGAGCGTCGGCGTGGGGCGCGTCTCGACGTGTGTGGTCATCCGGTACTTCAAAGGCGCTGCACGTATCGACGCCCTCGATGCGTTCCCGCTCAAATTCCACTCTGCACCGGCGCAGCTGAAGAAGAGTATCATGGAGCGTGGGCGCAAGTGGGTCGCGCTTATCGGGATGCATCATATGGAGTACAATGGTATTGCGGCGCTCAAGGTTATGGGCAAGCTCATGCGTCATAATGTGCGTCTCCCCCTCTTACATCCGCCTTGACTGAGTTTCTGCTATAGGTCAAGGGCCGTATCATGGTCGACCGTGGTACGTTCTCTCCATAAGCTTAGACTTGCCTCTAAACTCATCCATGTCCAGCGACCTTCCACCGTCTTAACCCCAACTACCAGTTCCCGACTCCCGTTCCACCCAAGAGCGAGCATGGCGGGCAGGCCTTCATCCCGGGCATGCTTCCTCACCCTGCGCCCCCGATGCCGCCCACCATGGCTCGTTTGCCTCCGCCTCCGCCCCCGCGCGGTCTGCGGCACCAGGCCTCGTCCGACTCTGGGTGGGGCGCCGCTGGACCGACACATGTACCCCAGCTGATTCCCCCGATGCCGATGCATATGATGGGCTCGCCGTGGGTGCAGCGTGACGGGGCGTTGGTGCAGACGCAGACGAGCGCAGAGGAGGGTGCCAAGGAGCTCAAGGATGAGGATCTGCTGTTGACCCCGACGGTGGTTTATGGGTTTAGCTTGGCCGATAAGATTTGGGGTGCGCTCTCTCTTCTCTACATGCACCGAGACTGATCTTCTCACAGTGGAATTTGACGTGACCAAGGTACAGCCTGTGTCGTGGAACGCCGACGCCTTTGCGAACCTCGTACTCCCTGTGGAGCGCAAGACCCTCTTACGCTCGCTCGTCGAGGCGCATCATGAGGAATCTGGCTTTGACGACTTTGTCAAGGGCAAGGGGGCTGGGCTCGTCGTCAATCTATTCGGTCCTCCGGGTGTCGGTGGGTGATCTCTTTCTCTTCCTTGGGATGATGTCGCTGAAGGTTACCTGCGCAGGCAAGACGTTCTCGGCCGAGGCGACGAGCGAGCATGTGCGCCGCCCGCTTTACGTAATTGGAGGTGGAGACCTCGGGACAAGGGCGGGGGACTTGGACTCGGCGCTCGAGCGTGTGTTTGATGTGGCTACGGCGTGGAAGGCCATTGTTCTCATTGACGAGGTGCGTTGCTGTCTGCAGTCATCTTGGGCTGGAGCTGACCTGTGCCAAGGCGGATGTCTTCCTCGAGCGTCGGTCTATGCATGACCTTGAGCGGAACGCTATGGTGGCGGTCTTGTGAGTACTCTGCGGCTCATGTCCCTTGTCGGTATTGACGAATCCCTTCCGCAGCTTGCGTCACTTGGAATGGTACCGTGGCGTGCGTCTTCCTCCTCTCGCCCTTCCTCCAAGGCACTAATCCTGTCCTACAGATCCTCTTCCTCACCACCAACCGCGTCCAAGCATTCGACGAAGCCTTCCTCTCACGTATCCACGTCGCGCTTCACTTTAGCGAGCTCTCCGAATCGTCCCGGGCGCAAGTCTGGCGTGCCTTCATCGCCAAAGGCGGGCTTCTCAAAGGGATTTCAGAGGCGGATATTGCGGCTATTGCGAAACGGCCGGTTAATGGGAGGCAGATTAAGAATGCTGTGAGGACGGCGCATTCGATTGCGATGGGGAGGAGGGAGGCTGTTGGGTTGAGGCATTTTGAGGAGACGCTTGATGCGATGGATGAGTTTACGGAGAGGTTTGATGAGATGAAGGTGGTGGGTGGGGATTCGCCTGAAGGGGCTGCGACGGCGACGGCGTGAGTGTAAGTAGCTTGTGTATATGTAACAGTATAGGATTGTAAGACTAGTATAGGAATATTTCCACCAAACAAACACCGCTTGCTTCTGCTCTTCGATGACCTCTGACTTGCAACTCGTTCTCGCTCGTTCGCGCTCTCGTTCTCGTTCTCGTCTCCATCCTCCATCTGCGCCTAGACTCCATGACACGATTCAATCGCACTCCTTCATCCCAACTCACTTCGCCACGCGCAAGATCGCCTGTACCACCAAAAACTTGTCCAGCTCGCTCAACTCTCTGAAAACCTCGCTGCGCGCGACGAAACCACCCAGTGCTGCCTCAGATACGACTGCCATCCGCTGTAGCTTGTCTGCTGTGTATCCAGCTCTCCGGAGCTTTGTTTGCCATGCATATGGGAGTGGGATGTCTTTGATGAAGCGGCTGAGGGCGTCGGAATCCGCGTCTGAGTCTGAGTCCGAGTCCGATTCGGATGAGGATGAGGATGCTGCAAAATTGAGGGAAAACGGCCCGGGGCCCTCAGTGGGCTTGGTGTCGGTGCGACTCTTCTTTGGTAGCTTGGGCCGTTGTCAGCTATGGTAACCCCCGGAGGCTCTCCTACCTCTGCCTTCTTATTCTTCATCTCATGCTTGCGGCGTGCAATTTGGTCTTTAGCGATAAGCTGCAGAACATACTAGTCAGACGACAACTACCAAGGATACGGAAACAAAACCCACCTCGTCTCTCGTCTTCTCCCAATCCGGAGGCAAAACCAAAGGGTCTTTGGATAGGTCGTCCTTTGGGTGATAATCGTTCAAGAGACAGGTCCGGATCGTGCGAGGAGAGCAGTGGAAGTAGTCCGCGGCGGTGTCTCGTGAGATTGTGGTTCCGAGACGACGGCATAGAGCTCGGTTTGGGCGACTTAGAATTCGGGGTCTGGAGGAGCTTGGATGTTCTATCCTGCACTCGACGCCTAGCTGCTCACCTGGGAAAGTCTTCATCTTCGGGGTCTGAATCGTAGTGGTCAGGCATCTTTAGTGGGCGTCGAATGTGGGGAGCTGATGCGCAATTGCCAGTCAAAAGGTAAAGTATATTTAAATCTCCACGTGTTCTCTGGGGCAAGGACCCTGCACTCTGGAACATTCTCCAGACACGAAGATCTCTAAAAACATGCTTTTCAGGTAAACCCTTGCACTTCCATGGATCCATCGAGAAACCACGGTTGCAGGGGCAGGTGCGGGTGAAGTGCGGCATGTTTGGATTTTTTAAATTTCTAAATATTGTGCTACTGCTGACAGCGACCTGGAGGGATATGTGTAATCTCTAATTAGAGTCTCTGCGCTCATGTCCGAGCTTTGTTGCAGCCCGACGCGTCTGTGATGCGCAATCAATGGACCAAAAGGCGCATCAGCTTCAATTTGGTGTTGATGTGGCACCCCGTGATACCCGGGTCGTGGGCGCTCAAGTCTCTCCCACTGCAGTGTTTCCACGGAACACGATGCCTCTCCCCACACTCGCCTCCCCGTTCGCCACAAGACTGGGCACGAACTACTGCCCCACGGACGAGGAAATCATCGCTATCGAATCGTTCCTCATCGGTCCTTCCCTTCGAGTGAATGTCCTCGACGACGAGATCGCTGCTTTACACCAGAGACTCTCTACATTGCAGGATGAACGTGACGGTCTCGTCACCCATGTCGAAGCGCACAGAGCTCTTATATCCCCCGTGCGACGTCTCCCCCTTGACATTATCCAGGAGACATTCGTCGCGTGTCTGCCCGACCGGAATTGTGTTATGAGCGCCACCGAGGCCCCGGTCCTCCTCGGCCGCGTCTGTAGCTCGTGGAGGTCAATATCCCTCTCGAATCCTCGACTTTGGTCGAAACTACATATCGTAGAGCCGTGCAACGTGACGCAAGCCTCCGGGAATGAGAAATGGGCACAACGTATGGAGACCGCCGCGGCTTGGCTCGCTGAACATATACCAGCTCTTCTCCCGGATCCTGATACCCCTCGCCTCGCGTTGGCGTGCGGTCCATTTCGTCATGCATTCCAGCACAATCAAGCTCTTGTCGGACCTCACCGCGGACGATGTCCCCGTCCTCCAGCAGGTCTCTATATTCGAGCGACCGAGCACAGAGGGCGGCGGAGCTGTACCGTTGGCATCTATCAGCATGCTGCGTAGCCCCTCGATCTCGTGGATCTCTTGGACAGCAACTACCATCAATTTCCGCGTTGGAGAATTCCCTCTCCCGTGGGGCCAGTTGACGGTTCTGCATTTAATGCCATTGGCCAACGATCCAGACCTCGTTTTATCGGGTGCAGCAGCTCGAGAGATCATCTCACAATGCCCTGCGCTGCGAGTGTGCCATCTTACACTCCGCGATCGCGAGGACTCGAGTGTGTCAGTCCCGGGCGATAACATCGAGCACACTTCCTTGCACACATTATATCTGCACGCTACTTGGGACAGTACAGTTGCCTTCACTATGCGACAGCTCTTCACCCGCCTTTCTCTGCCGGGGTTACGAAAATTTAAACTAACCGGATCCAGCCCGCTACCACCCGAGAACCCGATGCGCTATTTTACGCCGTTTTTAGCAGCAGCTCCTCACTTGGAGTCTCTGCACGCCACTTGCGATCTCTTTTTGCAAACCGGGTGGCTCGATTTCCTGCGCGGTCTCAATTCACTCCAGCGGCTCACACTCGACTACCCCAGTTCTCTCGACGACGGATTTCTGGATCACTTGCAATGGACCGGGGCCGATTCTTGCTGTCCAGCTCTTCGTGAACTCGCCATCACCTCGGATTGCACCTTCTCCGATGCAGCTGTTTTGCGGTTCGTACGGTCGAGGATGTTGGCAGGGAGTGGACGCGGGTTGGAGCGCTTTGAAGCGTATTTTGGGGACGGGGTGGTGAGCAGTATTGATATACGTGCTGCGATACAGCCGCTCGTCGACGCTGGCTATGCTCCCCCTGTGCTCTGCCTCGAATATCCACAGCTGGGCCTGGCACCTAGCTATTCACCTTGGGATGGGGTGGAGAGTATTCCGTGGAATAAGGAGGATGCGTAGATGATTCCTCGAGAGGAAGATGTGGGCGGTTACACGACTATGTATACCTTCAACAAACCATTATGAAGTTCACGCGCACGGAATCCAACAAGACTTTATCGTATTTTAACCAATCAGCACAGTAAACAAATTAGAACTCAGAATACGAGTATATAGAGTAAGTCTATCCTTCTATTTTTTGAACATGCCTTTCATTACCGTCAGTCGGCTTCAGAAGGACTCAGAACAGCAGTAACCCACCATGATAATTGCAGTCTATCGCGAGTACGCGTGCATTAATTAACGAGGAGGCTGCTTCTCAGAGCCTAAACCGAATGAGTACGGGAGAATCTCCGAGACGAGGAAGAGTCTCGTACCAATGGTGCCGTCCGCGTTGATATCCTGGACAATGCTTCGGCGGGGAGGCTGCTTCTCAGAACCTAAAACAACTGAGTAAGTACGGGAAAATTTTCAATAAAGAATAGTCTCGTACCAATGGTGCCGTCTGCGTTAATATCCTGAAGGACGCTTCGGCGAGGAGGCTGCTTCTCAGAACCTGCAACCAATGAGTACGGGAGAATTTCGGACGGGGGAATAGACTCCTACCAATGCTGCCGTCCGCGTTGATATCCTGGGGGATGCTTCGGCGAGGAGGCTGCCTCTCAGAGCCTGAAACAAGGTACATGAGTACGAGAGAATTTTTCAGACAAGGCAAGGTCTCGTACCAATGGTGCCGTCCGCGTTGATATCCTGGGGGACGCTTCGGCGAGGAGGTTGCTTTTCAGAGCCTGGAACGAATGAGTATGAGAGAATTTCGGGACAAGGAAGAGTGTCCTACTAATGCTGCCGTCCGCGTTGATATCAATGCTTCGGCGGGGAGGCTGCTTCTCAGATCCTGAACCCAATGAGCACGACAGAATCTTTCGGAAGAGGGAAGAGTCTCCTACCGATACTGACGTCCGCGTTGATATCAATGCTGCGGCGGGGAGGCTGCTTCTCAGAACCTAGAACGACTGAGTAAGTACGGGAGAATTTTCGAGACAAGGAATAGTCTCGTACTAATGGTACCGTCCGCGTTGACATCCTGGGGGATGCTTCGGCGCGGAGGCTGCCTCTCAGAACCTGAACCGAGTGAGCACCAGAGGATTTCTCAGAGAAGCCAAGGTCTCGTACCGATGGTGACGTCTGCGTTGATATCAATGCTTCGGCGAGGAGGCTGCTTCTCAGATCCTAAACGAAGTACTTAATAAGTACGAGAGAATTTTAACCCGAGGAAGAGTTTCCTACCAATGCTGCCGTCCGCGTTGATATCCTGGGGGACGCTACGGCGAGGAGGCTGCCTCTCAGAGCCTGGTTTCGAAACGAATCAGTACGGGAGAACTTTCAAGACGAGGAAGAGAAGAGTCTCCTACCAATCGTGACGTCTGCGTTGATATCATGAGGGAGGGGAATGCTTTGGGCTAGCATCATCATGGAGGCGATGGTGAAGCAGAGGGTGGAGAGGTGGAAGCGCATGGCAGTTTGTTTGAAATCGGATTTTTGTTTGTTGGACAAGACTCGGAGGCCACCAGCTTTTAAAGGGCAGACAATGCGGTGAGTCGTGACCCTGTCGGGACCCGTAAATTTGGACATTGGAATCGGAGGAACGCCCTGGCCCCTGGTTACCATTGAAGGATGAATTTGTTTCCATACTTGTTTTTTAAGTAGCGCACGAGGGAAGACTAAATTGGCATTAGAAGTTGAACGGTGATGGAAGTGCTACGAGCGCGGCCGAAAGCAGGGTCAACGTTGTACCTTGAACGGGCGCGGCTTTGTGATACATGATCCTTTCATGCACCTCGGTATTTTGAGAAAATCCGCCGACCCGATTCAGGGACAATTGCGGCTGCGGCTTCTGAATCTGATTGAGTGAATTCCATGCATGCATGTCGAATTTAGATACAGGGCATTTGGCACTTGAAAAATGAAGGGTTGTACATCACATACTTACGGCGAGGTAGGGGGAGTGTGGAGCTTTTCGTCTCATTCGACAGCTGTTCTCGAGTACGAGATTTCCCGCCAAAGTGGGGTCGCACTTTTCCGATGACGTCAGAGCCGTGTGTCAGTTTTGTTTTTGCGACCAGCTTCACTTCACAACTCAGGTTGTATGATATGGGGCCCTGGGTTCGACTCTCAGCTTGTTCATAAAGCCATGGTAAGGACTTGGTTTATTTTTGCTTTCGATTTCGACCTGTGGACTGTGCGACTCTTGGCTGAATCCACCGCGGCCCATTCATGCTCTCTAGCTTTTCTCCTCACTTCTCTCACGTAACTCTCCGGAAGTTAGGACCGGAACCTCACAACCACTTTGACGACGTCACAAGCTCGGTTGAAGCTCGGCGCTCAAACTGCGATCGTGACTCCGGTTCGATTCCCGAGGATTCATGAAACGGTAGTCTGTGTCCATGTTTTTACACTCTATATCACACTCAAGCCCGCATGAAATATTATCAGCTTGACAGAAACCGCCGGTTCCACTCCGGGTGCCTCGTGGAAGGAAATATTGGAGGCACTCTGTTCAAAATTTAACCACAGAGGACTCGGAGCGCGAGGAGTTGTGAGCTGCAAGTCCGAGTCCACTGCGACAACTCAAAAACCTGTGACACCACTCTTCTGCGCGGCAGTCAATATTAATTTCTATCGAAAGCAGCTCCAGGCGAGTTCGGGTTGGATTCCCGCCTGGTCTGTGGTGGTGAAGTCAATCGAAGTTGATCCTTTTTTTTCGTTCGCTGGTTACACACGGGAATTTCTATTCGAGCGTCGGTGCCACAGTTGAATTCCGCAATTAATAGTCAGTGGCAGGCGTAAATTAACAGACAGAACAGGAAATGGATAAGCGTGGCATGTGGCGGCGAATAATGCATTGGTGGACCGCGCGGGGCGTGTCATTAATCCCCAACGTGCCCAAGGGGGACCCTGACGGCGGGAAAAGTGGCACCTATGAGCACCTGCCCGTCCTCGCTAGAAACGAAAGCGTGCGCCGGCAAGCAAGGATGCGACATTCCACCAAGCCGATGATACGAGGAAGACGCAGATGGAGGAACACGCCAGCGCTAGCGTCAAGGTCAAGTTCCACCGGACGATTCAGAGGATCGTCGCAGGGTTCCCATTGAAACCGACGCCGAGGGAGGAATAAATAGAGGAGGTAAGGAAAACCTGCGTGGCCGAGCAGAAAGGTCGGACTCGAGGACGCACCGAGAGCCCGATTGACGATGTCTATCTCCCCAGCCCATGGCAAATCGGCTGAGGCGTGCATCGAAGAAAGGCTTAGAAAGCTATGAGTGGTGATGGTCAAAGACAAGCTGCGTGCTGCTTGATTAGAGTCAAGTCAAGGCATCTATCTCATCTCATCGCAAGGCCGCACACGAAAGTAAGATCCAAATTCATCGCATTCTTCAACGTTTCTTTGATATAACTACTGCATTAAACTAAAGTAACTCCCAAACTCCCATCCCACATAAAGCGAAGTCATTAATCCAAGTTGAGGCTGGAGCGGCGGATGAAGCGCTTGGAGACAAACCCACAGCCGGTCTTGCCAGCTTGGGTCTGCGCACCAACGCCGGAGCAGATGCCCGAGGGGCCGGCGCAGCAGCCAGAGCCGCAGTCGGCGGCGCTGAGGCATTGGCCACCGATGAACTGGCCACCAGCACCGTTGCCGACGTTCTTGACACCCGCGGGGTCGAAGGCAGGACCACCGGCGGAGGCAACGTTGTTGGCGGCAGGGGCGGGGGCGGCAGCGGGAGGAGCAGCGGCGGGGGGAGCAGCGGTGGTGAGGGATGATTGGCCAGAGACGAAGCCGCAACCGGTCTTGCCAGCCTGAGTCTGGGCACCGACACCTGAACAGATGCCGGAAGGACCAGCACAGCAGCCAGAGCCACAGTCAGCGCCACTTAGGCACTGGCCACCGATGAACTGGCCACCAGCACCGTTGCCAACGTTCTTGACACCTGCGGGGTCAAAGGCAGGGCCACCGTTGGCAGGGGTAGTCGAGGCAGCGTTGTCGGCAGGGGCAGGGGCAGCAGCGGGGGGAGCAGCAGCAGTGAGGGAGGACGAGCCGGAGACGAAGCCGCAGCCAGTCTTGCCGGCCTGGGTCTGCGCACCGACACCCGAGCAGATACCCGAGGGACCAGCGCAGCAGCCAGAGCCGCAGTCAGCGCCACTCAGGCATTGACCGCCGATGAATTGGCCACCTGCGCCGTTACCGACGTTCTTGACACCCGCGGGGTCAAAGGCGGGGCCACCGGCGGTCTGGGCAGCGACGTAGCTGGCGAAAGCGAGGACAGCGACAGCGGAGAAGGACTTCATGATGATGATGATTGGGATTGAAAGTGAAAGTGGTTGGAGGAGGAGTGGTAATGCAGAAAGAAAAGGCTAGAGCACCGGTGCTCGAAGAAAGAAAAATGCGATGAGAGAAGGAGAGGAGAAGCCTGAGGATGGAAGACGGGACGCATCCCTTATAAGGCATGCCCTTGTGAAACCATCATCGGTGATTGTCGAAGGCGCTGCCTTGACGAACTCTTCAATTTAACCTGAAACGGAGGAGCACGCATGGTTCAGTACCGGGGGTTTTGCATGCGCCACAGATACTGATATCCATGCAGACGACGACGTTGCTAGGGTCGAAAGTAGATCGTCATGCATGGGAGGAGCAGCCACGCAAGGTCTTGAAGATGGGGGAGCGCTGCGGTGGGAGATACGGTGCCAAGACACGGACCCGTACATCACGACACAAAATTAAAACAGCTTCTCCTGATGTCTCCTTGTCAACAGCTAGATCCGAACACATAGGAGTCGCACGGTCGCCGTTCTCCCGAACACTTACGACCGCTTAGGGGAAGACGTCGACGGTCGCAATTTCATCGCCCCCGGTCCCGAAGCTCGCTCTCTTTGGATGATGAACCAACTTGAACGTTTGCACCACGACCTGCACCGACGCTAGGAACTTCCCCGCTTCCCCATTGACAGATTTTCCCAGAGCAAATTCATTTCAATTTGATTTTTTCGCAGGACGATCGTGATTCTGTTCCTGAAATATTGATCCCCTGTAGGCTGTTCCAAAGTCTAAACTTGGCCCAGGCCAGGACGTTCAGGCGTTTTCAACCAACCTGCAAAGAACAGTACTAGTCCATGGCCACGGAACCGTATTCTGACCGGACCATTGAAAACGGCCTTCTACGTTTTTTAGCACTTTCCTCGTGGCGGGGATCAATTGCGAGAAAGACGCCAATCCAAATTTACATGGCAGTAACACTGCAGTGTCAACCCAGTGTTGATACTGTAGACGGGATGGCAAAGTTGATTGTTCTCCTCCCGCCTCAAACACCCTCAAACCCGTCTCGGACTCGACTCGGATCCTGCCTGTATCGCACTTCCCGAGCTCCCGTCGGCGTAAGTATCTGACGAATGCGATTTTCGTGGCGGAATCACGACGCCAATCCAAATATCAGTGTCCACTCGGGAGGAGGACCACTGTTGATCTTACTGTACATACATAGACGGGATGCCGTTCATTGATTGTTCCCCGCCCACCTACCCCTCTAACCGTCGGATCCTGGCAGTGGCACTCCCGTGCCGTCGGCGTATCTGATCATGACGAATCCGATATGACCAACGTGCCGAGGCGCCGGCGGGTCGTTAATTGGATTCCGACGGTACGAAAAGAATTCCGCTGGTGCTTGTTCTATTTAACCCTGAATGTGCATCCACGCCCACAACAACGATCCAGAAATGGCCCTCCCAGAAACATTCACCATGGCTGATCTCAGCGGCAAGTTCAGTCTGGTCGGTTTTTCCTTTTGCTTTTTTCCTTTTCCACTTTCGACGTGAACTCACCATCTGAGTCGACAGAACAAGATATTGACCGACTCTGAAGCAGCCGATCGAATGCTAGCCGGGCAGGGCGTCGGGCTTCTCAAACGCAAGGCGTTCAACCTCGTCTCTCCGGTGATGCATTTGAAGCACTATAAAGATGCCGACGGCGTCGAGTCCGTCGAAATTGAACATGTGAGTGGCTCTCGAGTTTTGTTCTTTCTGCAGCTGGTTGACTGTTGGAATTTATATAAATGTAAGCACTTACATCAAGGCGACTCCCCTCCGCCAGAGACGCGCCGGATGACATGGGTCGAGGAGGATGTGGACACCAAGATCTTTGGAAAGATTAGAACCAAGACCAGGTGAGTTGCTGCCCGCTTTCACTTACTTGAATGCAATAATGAACGTTCGGATCCTCAGACGCATCGCACTCACAGACCTCGACGACTCTGATTCCTTCCTCACCACCGGCTGGGAAACCGACTGCGCGTCATTAATCCAGTCAGATTTGTACGCTGACAAGTGGACTTCGGTTCAAGTGTGGGGTATCGAAGAGGTGGAGTCTGGCGAGCGAAGGCATACAAGGCGTGTCAAGTTTACTCAGACTGACAAAGGAGGCGGGGTTGTGCATTGTCGGTTTGTGTATGACTATCGTGAGTCTTTTCGGGGAATGGAATGGAGGAGGAGCTGACGAATTCTTTTTTTCAAGTCGGGTCCGTGTAGGTTTGGACTCTTGAGGGCGACGCTTTGAAATGTAGATGAGATGCGAATTCAAGAGGAAAATAAAATACTCACCATCGGCTGAAATTGTGCGGGTTTCCGTCGTTCTTTGGACAAAGTACATGAGACGGCTTGTCGAAAAAGTCTCCTCGCAGAATGGAGACACCGGCAAAACATGTTCGACATGATTACCTCCGTCGAATTGAGTAACGAGTGGAAACTCGTCCCAGCCCTCGATGTGAGATGCGAGAAGGAAATGCGATTACCACCGGTACATATGTATGTGTAGTTTATGTGTGCTAGCCGTGTACCAATGTTGCCTTTGAATTTGAATGGAACGAATTGCGATTTGTAATTGTCATTGTAATGCCCAGTCCGGTTGCCTCAGTCTTTGTCTAGTACCCATGTCATTCGCATCAGAGAAACTCGAATCACACGCAAAACGCAAACGCACCTCAATCGGAATCACTATCGATATACTCATACTCCTGCACCGCCAACGCACCCGAAGCGGAGGAGTACTTGCCATCCGCAGTGCGCCACGCGCCGTCTGCTTCGACGAGGACGTCGTCTACGCTTGAAGGTGTGGATTTGAGGATTTGGGTGAAGTATCTGGTGTGGTTTGAGATAAAGGGACGGAGGGAGGGAGTGAGGACGCACCCATCGACGATAAGCTCACGCCAGTCTAGCGCGTTTTCGCATACGGGACACAACCTGCATATCCCTCAGTTAGTTCCAAGATGATTGAAGACGAGGGTAAACGCACCACGTAGTCGTCTGCTGCATAACAGAGTACCAGCTAGTCGCGTCAAAGCACCCCGCGTGGTTACACTTCACAGACCGCGCAGGCGTCGTGATGCGTGCAAAGCTCAGCGGGCAGCGGAGCGGGAGCTTGAGCGTGGAGGACAGGATCTCGTCATCCCCGTCGGAGGTAGGCGCCGCTGCTCGCTTCTTGTAAGTCCAAAGGATCGAGTCACATGGAGACGGTAATGCGCACCCCGACTCTTAAGAACCTCCTCCTCCGACATGAACCTCGTTCTGACGAGCGTATCAACGAGGCTCTCGACCGTCTTGGCCTCGACGATCTGTGCCACGAGGTAAAACTTCTTCATCTCGCCTGGCATGCCTCCTGACACGGTGTTCACGTACACCATCCTCACCGTATTGCGCTCGCGCGGGGCTGCGACGGCGCCAAGGTCCGGCGGGGGTGCTGTGCCGGGGCGCTTTTTCATTCCCTTGACGAGGGATGTGGGGATGAGGCTGTCGTTGAAGTGGATCTCGCACGTCGAGGGGAACTCGATAGGGCACTCTGCGTGGCTGCCGTAAGGGTGGGTGCCGTGTGGGGAGTAGAATTTGGAGGTCGTGCAGAAGAGGCGGAGTTGGGTTTGGCCATTTGCTGGGGAGCTGGCTTTGAGGAGGGTGAGTTGGGAGGGGGTGAGGGTGAATTGGAGGGTGACGTCGCGCCGGTCGGTCGAGTTGTATGATTCTGTGGAATTTGAGATCGAGGACCTCGTGGAAAAGGTGTGTACAGACCATGACACTCGAGGACTTGAGACACGGTCTGCTGGACAGTGAAGAAGGGCGAGGGCTGGAATCGATATCCTATAGCAGCCGCTGTATAAGAGGAATGCATGCATGAGGTATTGAATTACCTGTAGCCAAAGTCAAAGTCGAGGGTGGATGTGGCGTGGCAGAGCCCGAGGCACTGCGACTCGGCGGAAGAGGAAGTTGAGCGGCCGTTCTGACGACCGGTGGTGCGCTGACAGAATACGCCGCAGATGCTGGCATAGGGATACTAGGTGCAAAACTAATCTCTTCTCAAAGGAGCCATCGAGCAGGAAAGAACGGTGCACTCACCGGGCGATGGGTATCTGGGCTTGCTCAATGATAGTTTTTGCGATGCGCCAATTGTTCCCGGTATCACTCGTTCTCCAAAACGCAAAGGTATCGCGAAGGCGATCTATGAGCTCTTGTTTGCGGCCACTTTTGCTCATGGATGTCCGGCAGGCAGTGTTTATACCGCTGATTATGTCCTTCAGGCCGACGACGGTGAGGGAGGGAAGACCATCGCTGACGGCCTTGAGTTGCATTAGATGGATTGGCTTTTTCTGAGAGGGAATGCATGCCTTCATTTCGGCCCAGGTGGATGAGGCCGGCGCAGTCATGGCGGTTAAAGGAGAAGAGATTTTTGAAAGGATCACGTCAGCAGCACAGCCACGTAAGCGTCTTTTGTTCCTGACCACCATGCCACCGATCCAGCCATTCAACGACTACCCGTTGTCCTCCACCGCTGCTCATCTGCTTGCGCTCTCGTTCTCGGTATCGTATGTTGGCTCTCTCTACTTTGTCAAGAACGTCAGGTCACGCTCTCTCGACCCGCGGACGCGCATCACGCCTGGGAGTCGGGACGACCCTGCGGTCATTCGCTCCCGTTTGGCAGCAGTCACAGTCGCTACTACGCTCAACTGCATCATCGTCTACGTGCTAGTCCAGAAATCTAGCCCGCCCTCCGTACGGCATCTTCTTTCCGAGCTCCCCGATGCGTCTCACTTTTGCAGTCTGCTCATACTTTGAGCACCACACTAAAGCTCCTCGGTGTGCGGTGGCCCGAGAACGCTCCGTCATTCTTTCAAACACCCGTCCTTTTCCTTGGCCCGCTCTACGTGAGCTACATCTCTTCGACTCTCCCCGGTCAATATCGGTTCTCCATGCAACGCGACTTTACCGACGTGTTTTACTCGTTGATTGGATTCCGCAATTATGTCTGGGTAAGCTCCTTGCTTCTTTGAGAGCATCCGAGTTTGACAATGCATAGGGCCCTCTGACGGAGGAAATCGTCTTCCGCGGGTGCGTGCTCGCAGTCTACGCCATGAGCGGTGTGAGCCGCGGTAAAATGATCGCTTTTGCACCTCTTGCCTTTGGTCTCGGTACGTCGTTCATTCTTACTCGCTCCCTCACTCATCTACCCACAGCGCACTTCCACCACGCACGAGAAACGTACAACCGCCTCGGGAAGAACAAGGACGCTTTAAAACGCGCTCTGCTCGGTGCTCGTGAGTACCCAGTCCGACCACCACGGTTAGTTTCGCTAAGTGTTGTCCAGTCTTCCAAACAGCCTACACGACCGTCTTCGGCGCCCACACCTCGTACCTCTTCCTCCGCACCTCTTCCATCCTGCCACCCCTCACAGCGCACATCTTTTGCAACATCATGGGCATTCCGCAGATCCAGGACGAGTTGAGGAGGTTTCCGAAGAAACGGGGTCGTGCGTGTCCTTCCTTCCGTTCGCAACTTCATATTGATCTGGACCGCAGAAATCAGGACTGTGTATATTGTCGGTATCCTTCTCTTTGCGGGTACGCTCGTGCCTTGGACGAAGAGCGAGGGGAGCGTGTATTGGCGTGCGCCGGTCGAGTTTTGGAAGGCGTTGATCGAGTGAAGTGCGGCTTGCTTTCAATTTTGTTTGGGTTTTCTGGAATTCGATACTTGAAGCGCATATGAGGAATCCTTGGTCTGTCATCGCTGTGCGACCTTTGTCAGATACCAGCTGCGATCGAGGTGGGTTCGACTCCCCTTCAGTTCGCATGCGTGTCTCTCTGTCTTTTTTGCATACCAGATCACCTGCCTCTCTCCATCCGTGGTGCCGTTGATATGGGGCAGTTCGATCTTCTATGGAACAGACGGGGATGCGTTCATTGCCTGCGTTGACCTGAGTGGTGGGTTCGATTCCTACACTCACCGTAAGCTGGTCAGCCCTTCGTTTTTTATATATCGGCGACAACATGATTGTGTCCAGTCGGTCTCGAAACCCGTTGCCCCTTGGAAACCCTTCACATACCGTGGACTACACTTGGGTTTGCAGAAATCCTAGTTCCAAAGATTGACCTCTGTAGTGGTTGAAATTCAGTCGACTCGCGTGCTCTCGCAAATTGCAATGGAGGTGGTATGTGGTGTCGCCTTCCCGACGAACGTTCAAGCGTCCAACTCGGGTCTGGGGTTCGATTCCTCGTCGACACATGCGTAGGTCACCCTATCTCTTCTTCCTTTTTTCTGGTGTTCGCTGTTTGGAATGTTCTTATATAAATGAAATGGGTGGATAACTCACGTCTCTGTAGATTTGATTTTGTTTAGTTCGTTCGGGAATTCGATAAATCGACGCATACACACATTGAAGCCCATGCCTGTGTCTTGGAGCCCAGGAGACACAACATAAGCATCCTGTGGTGGGTTCGTACACTCTGATACACGCAGCTTGGACACCAGTGGGATACAGAGCGCATTCAGTGTCCCAACAAGCTTTCCCTCCGTCCGTTTCAACGGGACGATTGTGGGTCTTTTTTGAGACCTGGCTTTACTTCTAGGAATGTTCTTTGTAAAAATCAAATGTGTGGATAACTCACGTCTCTGTTCCCTTTCCGCGTCGCCAGTGCCACTGGGAGAGGTTGACACCACGGCCGCCCGAGGTTCCCGCTGCATTGCAGTTTATGTCGTTTGGTCCCTGCCACCTTCGAGTGCAAGTAGCCACAGACGGTTCGAACCCAACGCATATACTTCGGAGGGCCGTAATTTGAACTGCACGAGGACATGGGACTTGAATCATAATCTTCAATCATTTGATAATATTTGACCTTAATGTGTGCATAACTCGACTGCTATCTCAAGCCCGTTCGATTCTTATAGTAGGACTGGCCTAACTTCTGGCTCGAATCCTCACCGGCACCTCCCCGAGCCCAAACGTCGTCCCATACAAACTCGCACCCGCCATTATCTGCTCAAAACACTCTTCCCTCGTCTCCCCGTCCAACAACACAGTGTCCACCTCCCAGTCCCACAGAAAGTGCGCGAGGAAGCACACCACCTCGGTTTGTGCGAATCGCCTGCCGACGCACATCCTGGGTGCAGAACCGAACATTATGATATCGTGGTCGGGTACGTCGTGCCAGCGTGAGGGGTTGAATGTCTGTGGGTTGGGAAAATCGTGTGGGTTGTGGCAGACGGCCATGGTGTCAATTATGATTCGGGAGCCGGCTTTGATTAGTATGTCTTTTTGAACGGGTCGGTCGCTTCGTATGATCATATCTTCAGGCACGTCTCGAGGGAGGTTGATGGTGGCAGCTACGAAAGATGGGTTTCAGAGCATATTTTGTTGGATGTGGACTTACGGACGAGTCTGTGCGCCTCATGCATACAAGCCAGTACATATTTCAGGTTCGCAACATCGCGGAGGTCCTACAGAGATTAGGTTGGGTGAAAGCGAGAGGGCGAGCGTACTTACCATGTCAGCCATGGACTTTACCTCTCGCCGGATCTCCTGGTATGCTTTTTCTTGCTCCTCCGGATACAGTCCCAAAAACACGAGTGTGGACATGAGCGCCCTGGCCGTTGTTTCTAGAGCACAATCAGTCTGTGAATCTTGGCAATAAGTACGAGCTACCGTTCCCCGCAAACAGGAGGGAAAGCATATTTCCCGTCTGCAATAAATTGAGTTCAAATACGCAAAGCGACACTTACTACTCACGACCTCAGAAGGCGTCAAAGTGTATTTGCTGTCCTCTTCCGTCGCCGAGATGAGTTTCGTAAAAAGGTCCTTTGCGTGTTCTTCGCCAAGCTCTTTCTCGGACGAGTACTGTGCCTGCTTGCTAGCAGCGATCGAATTGAGGAGGGTCAGGACGGTTTTCCAAGACTGGTCAATATGGCGTAGACTGAAGATCTGTCGGCTTTATTACACGGACTCCGACAGAGGCCTACCTTTTGATTGGGAGGGACCAGACCCATTTCGGAAATATGAGACGGTGGATGAGTGTTGAAGATGCCACTGAAAGAGCGCGATTGAAGATGGCGATTTCGTCTTGAGATGTACCACCCTGGTTCCAAGAAACGGGCATCCCGAAACCGCATCTGCAAACCATAACCAAGGTGAACTACTCGCCGGTCGTTAGTTGAATGAGTCTGGTGTCTTTTCAACTCACGCGGTGCAAAAGGGAACGCAAGTTGGTGACAACTTGATCGGAACCGAACTCGTCTTTCATGCTGCTGTATAACGAGGTCGATTCCTCGACTACTCTGCTGAACCTGGGCGAAGTATGTAAGAATACCGCCGAATATCGGAGGATAGCAGCCTACATTTTCGTAGTAAAAGCCGGAGCGACTACTCGACGATGCCGTTTCCAGTCTTCGCCGTTGGTAGATACGATACTGGTTCCCCACACACTAGGATGGTCGTCAGAATGAATCGAATACGTCAACTCGGGATATTACCTTTCGGTCGTAAAGTCCACGGGGTTCACAAGACAGTGACTCGCCCTGGCATCATTTCCGAAAATTGAGCACGCCACCGCATTCCGCATCAGACAGCATGTTGTTGATATAGAGTGACCTTTGGAAGGGAGATTGTCTCTCCATGCGCATTGAAGATAAGTAAGTGCTGGAGAGGCACGGTACGGGATTAAACGCACCTGGAACTTCCAGAGCCACACCCGAATAACAATGAGACAGGCACATGCTGCCCCAAAGGAGTCCGTGGTGGTGGTTAGCGACAAGAAGTAGCGTCACTGATCCGAGCAGTTCGTGATCAGCTTCTGATTGCCGAGTACCTCACCCAGGGCAGTGTCTGTCAAGATCTCATCCATAAATACTTCTGCCACGTCAGGACCTCTCTTATCTTCTCACCTACACCACACCCCATTCAATGTCGATACCAATGACTGAAATGCAGACAGGGACACATTTCCATATCCATGGTAAGTCAACATGGCCCAGTCTTGCGACAAGGGTCAGTACTGACCTGGCTTTCAGGTGGCACTGGTGGTCCTGGTGGGGCAGGCAACCAACATGGGGGAGACGGAGGTTCTGGTGAAGGGGGAGCCCTCTTTTATGGAAGTCAGATCACCAACTTGAAGTAAATCCCTAGTGCCTCTACAGACCCAGATCTGACAGTACACAGTGTTTATTCACATAGCCAAGAGCCAAGACACCAAGGTCAAATTGAACTCATCAGTACGTACCAAATAAATATCTGAGGCCCACTAAGCAGATATCACAGTGCAAGAACAATGCCACACTGCTCTGGCACTTGTCAGATGTCCTCCAGCCTCTCAGATCTTCCAGGGCCGACAGGACATTCTTGACAAAATGCAACAGTACTTTTCCCAGGAACCCAAGAAGAGAAGGATTTTTGTCCTCCATGGGCTTGGTGGCACTGGGAAGACTCAGGTGGCTTTGAAATTTCTTGAGTCAATTCATGAGTATGCAATCCTTGATCATTGTCACGGAAAACACTGCTTCTGATTAACAACTTTTCCAGGTTTACAAAGCGGTTCTTTGTGAATGCCAGCTCTCCTGAGGCTCTCAAAACATCCTTTATGAACATAGCAATTTCCCAGGGCTTTGGAAAAACACCAGAAGCTGGCTTTCAGTGGCTTATTTCTGAAAACAAAGAGTGGACTCTCCTCTTTGACAATGCAGATGATCCAAAACTGAAGCTATCACCATTCTTCCCCCAATGTACCCATGGAAATATTATCATCACTTCCCGAAACCCACAACTTGCTGCTTATGGGCCTGCTTCTCACTCACAGGTGGGAGACTTGGACAAAGAAAATGCAGCTCTTCTTCTTCTTGCAAGAGCGGTGAAGGAGCACACAGATGAGAACCATACATTAGCCATGGGCATTGTACAGGTAGGTTCCAAGTTCTTCAAACAATGATCTCATGCTTAATCAAGATGCACAGGAGCTCTCGTGCTTGCCTCTTGCAATTGTCCAGGCTGGGGCTTATATTGCCAAGTTCAAATGTCTCCTGGATTATCTGGATATCTACAGGCAGAACAGGGAAGAGTTACTTCGACAGCACCCTGATCAAACTCTTGATGACTATGAATGGACTGTCTATACAACCTGGCAGATTAGCTTTGAGGAACTCAGCCCGGTAGCTGCCCAGTTTTTACAGTTCTGTGCTGTATTGCACCACAGCAATATTCCCCAGTCAATATTTGCCAATGCCACACAGTGGATATTGAACAATGAGGGGAATGAAACTGAGTCAATGGGGAAAGCCAGGAAATTTCTCCAAAACTTTGTCTCAGGTTCAGGAACTTGGTCAAAACAATATTTCAGGAATATTGTGGCGGAGATTGAAGAATATTCACTGATTCAGAGCCAGGAAGCCAGTGGTACGCTAGATATGCATCCACTTGTGCATCTGTGGTGCTCAAGCACCCTACCTGATGAGGGAACAACACGGGCATGCATGGTAAATGTGGTGGGGATGGCAATAGATCTTCGCCCTGATGCATATTTGGAGAGGATCAGGATGATGGCTCATGTCAACATGCTTGTCCCAGATTTCACTGTGGTAAATGCTCAGTTCTGGACGCGATATGCATCGATGTATTATGATGGAGGTAAATTTGAGCAAGCAAAGGGTTTGCGTGAACTGGATCTGCAGAGACAACGGGAGCTGCTTGGAAAGCACCACCCTGCCACCCTGAGGGCCATGGCCAACCTTGCAAGCACGTACGGGCAACTGGGTCGGTACAGAGAGGCAGAGCCCCTTGAAATTTCTGTCCTCAAAGAGTGCCAGAAACTCCTTGGCGATGGCCATCCTGACACCCTGAAAGCCATGGCCAACCTTGCAGTCACATACGGGCAACTGGGCCGGCACAGAGAGGCAGAGCCCCTTGAAATTTCTGTCCTCAAAGAGCGTCAGAAACTCCTTGGTGATGGCCACCCTGACACCCTGTTAGCCATGGCCAACCTTGCAAGCACGTACGGGCAACTGGGTCGGTACAGAGAGGCAGAGCCCCTCAAAACTTCTGTCCTCAAAGAGCGTCAGAAACTCCTTGGTGATGACCATCCTGACACCCTGAGAGCCATGGCCAACCTTGCAAGCACGTATGGGCAACTGGGTCGGTACAGAGAGGCAGAGCCCCTCAAAACTTCTGTCCTCAAAGAGCGTCAGAAACTCCTTGGCGATGGCCATCCTGACACCCTGAGAGCCATGGCCAACCTTGCAGTCACATACGGGCAACTGGGCCGGCACAGAGAGGCAGAGCCCCTTGAACTTTCTGTCCTCAAAGAGCGTCAGGAACTCCTCGGTGATGGCCATCCTGACACCCTGTTAGCCATGTCCAACCTTGCAAGCACATACGGGCAACTGGGTCGGTACAGAGATGCGGAGCCCCTTGAAATTTCTGTCCTCAAAGAGTGCCAGAAACTCCTTGGTGATGACCATCCTGACACCCTGAGAGCCATGGCCAACCTTGCAAGCACGTATGGGCAACTGGGTCGGTACAGAGAGGCAGAGCCCCTCAAAACTTCTGTCCTCAAAGAGCGTCAGAAACTCCTTGGCGATGGCCATCCTGACACCCTGAGAGCCATGGCCAACCTTGCAGTCACATACGGGCAACTGGGCCGGCACAGAGAGGCAGAGCCCCTTGAACTTTCTGTCCTCAAAGAGCGTCAGGAACTCCTCGGTGATGGCCATCCTGACACCCTGTTAGCCATGGCCAACCTTGCAAGCACGTACGGGCAACTGGGTCGGTACAGAGAGGCAGAGCCCCTCCAACTTTCTGTCCTCAAAGAGCGTCAGAAACTCCTTGGCGATGGCCATCCTGACACCCTGAGAGCCATGGCCAACCTTGCAAGCACGTACGGGCAACTGGGTCGGTACAGAGAGGCAGAGCCCCTCAAAACTTCTGTCCTCAAAGAGTGTCAGAAACTCCTTGGCGATGGCCATCCTGACACCCTGAGAGCCATGGCCAACCTTGCAGTCACATACGGGCAACTGGGCCGGCACAGAGAGGCAGAGCCCCTTGAAATTTCTGTCCTCAAAGAGCGTCAGGAACTCCTTGGTGATGGCCATCCTGACACCCTGTTAGCCATGGCCAACCTTGCAAGCACGTACAGGCAACTGGGTCGGTACAGAGAGGCAGAGCCCCTTGAAATTTCTGTCCTCAAAGAGCGTCAGGAACTCCTTGGTGATGGCCATCCTGACACCCTGTTAGCCATGGCCAACCTTGCAAGCACGTACAGGCAACTGGGTCGGTACAGAGAGGCAGAGCCCCTTGAAATTTCTGTCCTCACAGAGCGTCAGAAACTCCTTGGTGATGGTCATCCTGACACGCTGTCAGCCATGGCCAACCTTGCAGTCACATACGGGCAACTGGGCCGGCACAGAGAGGCAGAGCCCCTCCAACTTTCTGTCCTCAAAGAGCGTCAGAAACTCCTTGGCGATGGCCATCCTGACACCCTGAGAGCCATGGCCAACCTTGCAAGCACGTATGGGCAACTGGGTCGGTACAGAGAGGCAGAGCCCCTCCAACTTTCTGTCCTCAAAGAGCGTCAGAAACTCCTTGGCGATGGCCATCCTGACACCCTGAGAGCCATGGCCAACCTTGCAAGCACGTATGGGCAACTGGGTCGGTACAGAGAGGCAGAGCCCCTCAAAACTTCTGTCCTCAAAGAGCGTCAGAAACTCCTTGGCGATGGCCATCCTGACACCCTGAGAGCCATGGCCAACCTTGCAGTCACATACGGGCAACTGGGCCGGCACAGAGAGGCAGAGCCCCTTGAACTTTCTGTCCTCAAAGAGCGTCAGGAACTCCTCGGTGATGGCCATCCTGACACCCTGTTAGCCATGTCCAACCTTGCAAGCACATACGGGCAACTGGGTCGGTACAGAGATGCGGAGCCCCTTGAAATTTCTGTCCTCAAAGAGTGCCAGAAACTCCTTGGTGATGACCATCCTGACACCCTGAGAGCCATGGCCAATCTTGCCATGACACTTTATAGCACCGGCCGGCCCCAAAAAGCAGAAAATCTTCAGCTCGAAGTTGTTGCCAAATGCAGGGATGTCCTAGGCACAGACCATCCAGACACCCTCAATGCTACCAAAGACTTGAGGGCTACACAACATGCTTTGGCTAAGGCCAAGGATTCAGAAAAACCTGCCAACAGGATTTCCAAACTGCTTTCCAGAGTCAAATTCCCCTCCTCCAAGAAATAGGTGGAACAGTGCCGCCATGTGGCTTCCACACCATACAATTTTCAAGCAAAAGAATGGATTGTTTTGATCATTCAACACATTATTTTCCCCTCTCCGCACAGTGATCAATGATTTGTGACTGACTCATTCCTGGTTCATTTACCTCGGGCTTTTGACCCATTTCAATGGTGGGAGTGTCTACCTCATGACTATATTTTTTGGGAGTGATAAGAGCATGAGAAGGGTCCAGAACTATGATGACTCTGTTGTGCACAGGTGACTGTCTGAAAAAATCCAGATCTGATTAGATAGGCATGTAAGCGAATACAAGACGTTGTAATCCTATAATAATTTCGCGGTGTCAGCGGAATAAATCAATTCCTAGTACAGTGGGAAACCCCCATCCGGACCGCCCATGGAAGATCAATTTATACCATGAGCTTAGATGGAGATGAAGCGCCGGACTACTGGGGTCTGATAGGTAGGGATGCACCCTTGTACATTTTTCCCAGGGCATGTAAGTGGGGCCTTCAGTCTGTGGCATCCAATTTATCGAGTTTGTCCGTATGTTGGAAAACCCACATCCGGACCAAATCATTTTCTTGAGTGGCAGCCGGCAGATTGTCCCATGGGTAAAATGGTCAATTGGAGGCCCCTTGAGGTGCCTATATGTGGATATAATTGCAGCCCCACAGAAGCCCTGGTTGGCCGGTTAAAATCATAAGACTTTCATGTGTTCGCTGATTTGAGCATTTAAGCGGAGGAAAAATGAATTGAATAGTCCTCTGCAATGTGTCTATGGTTCTACCTGTAAATTTGGGAGTGGGGACTTCAAGGGGCTACCTATCACCTGAAAAAAACTTGGCCCCATCGGAGCCAACAAGCCCGTTGGGCGAGCCTTGGTCCGGCAGAGGGTCCGGTCCGGATGGGGGTTTCCCACTGTATCTGGGTCAAAAATTCGCGAAAACAAGCATGGTTCGAACTTTGCTTGCGATGAGTCTAGTCCTGGCTGCCAGAACTAGACCAAGGGGCACCAAAGATAAGAGATCAGCACATCACCTTGAATTTCTTTTTTCAGTCAAATCGGCAGACCCTCCCCCCCTCTATAAAAGGAAATTTCCTTTTTGGCACACATCAAATCACAGTATTTTGGGTATTTTGGCCCCCCTGCTGCCTGTACATGCTTCCCAAGGGCTTCCAGTCTATTCTATCAGCTCTGGAGCCCAAGATGGGGGTGTTCCATGGAAATTCTGAATTGACGAGGGTCCTCATGTGACCAGAGCACGTGACTAATCGGACACGTGACCAAGTCGGCATGTACCGAAAAAATTGAGAAAGTTTGCTGGGGCTCTATTCAGTGGCCTACTATGCAAGCAGAGCCTTTCCAGTGTCTGTGTCACGACAAGACTTGTTTCACGCGTCCAACAGCGGTAAGATGCTGTGGATTGGGTAGTGCGCTACTAAAGCTCGTAAAATGAACTGAATAAAATTCTAGGAGAGGGTACAGAATACGACGACTAGCTACTGCTTTTATACTATGAGGGATAGATCTACGATGCTACACTAATTGTCCTGGCTTCCGACATGCACTATTGTCCTGCACCTTTGTCGTCTCCTATTGTGATGTCTACACTGTGTTCTTCATAGAAGCCTGTCATGATCTGACAGTTCACTGATGGAAAACTCCTTCCCTCATCCACGCTGTCGTTCATAAATATGAAACTGTCCCACGTCTTTAAATAATGTCTTCTTCGGCTTCTTCCTCAATCCGATCGAGATGGGGTTCCCATGACTTTAACGCTGTACGGCGCCAATGTATATCGGGTTTATTTGGCGTTGTCATGTGTGCAAATAGGTCAGCGCGTGACATTACCCCCTCTCTAGGATCGACGTCCTCGTCGATGTTGACAAACCGATTTTCATCGGGAATAAATAATTTCTTCTTTGAGTATTGTCGGGACTCCTCCTTTGGGACGAATCTTTTGCATTCGCCGTCCCAATATCCAGCCGGGAGCATGGGTAGCGTCCTGACATCAATGCTGTGTTCCCTATTATATGTGTCCAACAGCTTCTTTGCATGTGTCAAGTTGCGCGATGGTTCCCACATCCTTTCTCCCATCGGATAGTTCTTCCACTTTATTAAATATTGAAACCCGCGCCCCATCTTGCGGTGTTTCAGAATCTCCTCCACCTCGTATTCCTCCTCGCCGGATATGATTTTCGGCGGCGGCCGTTTCTCCCTTCGATCCTCGGGTGGTTCCGTATACGGTGTGAGAATCGCCTCGTTGAACACCGGATGTGACTTGTCCGTGCTCGGCAATTTCAACCTATAGGAAGATGCTCCGACTTTCTCCAGGACCTCGTACGGTCCGAGCCTCCTATCTCCCAGCTTCTTCGAGGGTCTATCTGTCTGGATGTTCGTCGCCTCAATCCAGACCTTGTCTCCCTTTTTAAATACTGGCGCTGGTCGCCGTCGTAGATTATATGCTTTTTCCATTGTTTTTTGTGTCTTTTCTAGTGCCGCGGTTGCCTCATCGCGGATCTTCTTCATTTTCTTGCCGAACTCGTCGGCAGCCTCATTCCTCGTCTCCACCGCATTCTCGATCCCTTTCCAAGGGTGATAGCCGGTATTTAAATAAAACGGCGAGGCCTTCGTTGCCGAACTGGCCTTGTCGTTGTAACAGAACTCCGCTAGGGAGAGCCATTCGGCCCAGTCTGTTTGATGGTAATTGATAAATATGCGGAGATATTTCTCAATCTCCTGGTTCATCCGTTCCGTCTGCCCGTCGGTTATCGGATGGTGTGCCGTACTTGGGTTCATTTCGATCCCCAGGATCTTATTGAGCTCCCGCATAAAGCCTCCTACATATCTCGGATCCCGATCCGAGATGATCTTTCGAGGTACCCCGTGATATCTAATCACACGATCGCGTGTCAAACGCGCAACTCCTTCAGCCGTGATCTCCATGGTTGTGGGCTCCACATGAATCATTTTTCTGAAGGTGTCCACCCAAACTTGAATCGCGTTGTGGCCGTTGCTAATCGGTAGCGGCCCGATCAAGTCCATCGAAATGATCTGCCAGGGTCCTTCCGCAATCTTGTGCGGGTTCAGCTTGCCCTGCTTGTGCCGAAGAACTCGTGACCTCTGACACGCTTCGCACGACTTTACATACTCGGAAACATTGTTGCCGAGCTTCGGCCACCAGTAATTTCGTTCCACGAGTTCCTGGGTCCGATTCCCTCCGGGGTGTCCCACGATTGCTGGATCGTGGTGGAGTCCAATAATTTTATTTCTAAGTTCCGTGTTATGCGGAACATAAATAAGGCCATTGTAGTACACAATGCCATCCTCCTCCTCCCATCTAGGGAGCTTCTTCAGTAAGGCAGACCTCACGCTGCCGTCCCTCTTGCGTTCCGCTCGGATCTCTTCCAGGAGATCCTTCTCGACGCCTTCGAGTGTTATCTCTTGTGCCCGGAAATATTCGGGTTTAAGTAAGACAACTTCTTGGTTGTCCTCCTTCCCCTGATCATGATCCGCTCTGCGGGATAACAAATCGGCCTGCTTGTTCAAAGCTCCCGGCCGGTGCCGTAACGAGAAGTCGTACTGGGACAACTCGATGATCCATCGTGCCTGCCGACGATTGATTTTCTGCGGCTTTTTGAAGTATTGGAGGTTCTTGTGATCCGTCAGAACCTCAAATGTGTGCCTAGCACCGAGCAGGAACTGCCTCCACTCATCAAGAGCGAGCATGATTGCGAGCATCTCTTTGTCATAGATCTCGTAATTCCTCTCGGTGTCACTCATGCCGTGAGACATGAAAGCGACAGGCCTCCAGACTCCCTCCTGGAGCTGGCTGAGCACTGCTCCAACCGCTCCATCTGATGCATCGGCCTCAAGCCGATATTCCCCGTCATCCGTTGGCAATGCCAAGATGACATCCTCCGCAATCCGTTCCTTCAACTTGTTGATCGCCTTCTCCTGTTCCGGTTCCCAGGACCACGCAACCTTCCCCGTCAGCTTAGTGAGGGGCCTGGCAATGTCGGCAAAGCCGCGAACAAATCGCCGATAAAAGTTAACAAAGCCTAGGAGCGCCTGCACTTGCTTGACGTTCTTTGGCATCGGCCACTCCATGATCCCTTTGATTTTCACTGGGTCCATCCGCATGGAGTTGTGAGAAACGATCACCCCGAGATATTCGATCTCTGTCTTCTCGAATTCACACTTCTCAGGTTTCAAGAATAATTTATTCTTTTCCAAGGTCTCCAGGACGCGTGAAACAATCTGTCCATGTTCCTCCAGGGAGTCTGTGTAAATTAAAATGTCATCCAGGTAGACGATCACATGACCCTCGTTGATGAGATCTCGAAGGATATCGTTCATCATCGTTTGGAACGTGGCCGGTGAATTGGTCAACCCGAAAAACATCACGAGCGGTTCGAACAATCCCCGATTGGTTCGGAAAGCTGCTTTCCAGTCATCTCCTTCCTTGATCCGTACATTGTTGTAACCCCAACGTATGTCAAGCTTGGAGAAGAATTGAGCTCCTCGGAGTTTGTTGACCAGCTCCGAGATTAGAGGCAACGGGTACTTGTTCTTCACCGTCATCTCGTTGAGCTTCCGGTAATCCTGCACCGGTCGAAGGGACCCGTCCTTCTTTTTGATAAAGAAAAATGCCGAAGCCATCGGCGACTTGGATGGTCTGATCCGTCCACTCTTGAGATTCTCTTCAAGAAACTCGTTCAGCTTCTCTTGCTCGCCTAACGAGAGTGGATAGATCTTGCAATCTACAGCCTTTGATCCAGGCTTTAACTCGATCGCGTGATCCCAGGGCCGCTTTTCCGGCAATGAGTCAAAAGACTCTTGTCTTCCGTCAGTTTCTCTTTTTCTGCCGAAGCCTGTTCGGCCATCTGCTGTGCCTGCGTTGCCTTGCTTCGCAGCTCCACAACAGGCGCAAAGTCGACCAAAAGGATCGACTCGCCTTCTTCCACCGCTTCCTCCCGTGTGACACCTTTTCCGGATTCTAGTCCGGTCATGCCGCACTCTGCCGGACATCGGCTGAACTTCATAGTCTGGTCCCGCCAGTTGATCTCTGGGTTGTGTTTAAACAACCAGTCGTACCCGATAAACACACGTGCTTTGCCTAAGCCCGTGATCAGGAATTTCTGTCGTTCGACATGCGGGCCGATTGACATGATCATTTCCACGTAGTGGGTGATCTTGCCTTTCGTGTTCTCGGTCCCGTCAGCATTCCTGGCCACAATCGGCATATCGAGCTTTTTAAGCTCGAAGCCTTCGGCCTTGGCATAGTCCCTGTCCATGCACGTGGTGGTACACCCGTTGTCCAGCAACGCACGAATGGCATGTGTTTTTCCCGTGTCCAGTGTTTCCAGCTGGACTGCCACCAACATCTCGTGGTGGACACGTTGCCGTTGGAACTCACGCAGCTCCTGGGCTAGGCGTTGCTCCGACTCCCCCATCGCACGGCGTGCCAGCCATTGTGCAGCCTCTTTTTTCCTGAGACCAAACGGCACCCGCCCGTGTACCGCCCTTTTTCTTCTCCGTATTTTTATCACTGGTTTGGGTTCCAGGGGCCTTTTTGAAAGCGCTCCAGCGCTTGTTCTCTTCATCCATGCGACAATTCTTTAAATTACGTTTCCGATTCTGATTCTCCAAGATACGTATTTTTTTTGGCTTTTCTACTTCGCCTACAAGAAATTCTTGTATACTACGCTGTAGGCTAGTTTTTTCTATATAATTTACAGGAACACTATTTTGCACATTGTTCGTGCCGTCTGTAACCGCCTCTAGCGGTGTAAACTGTCCATGGATGATAGATACGGGAGGGCACACCGGTTCGGCCTTGACCGGGCACCCTAACAAAAACCCTTCTCACGGAGGATGGCGGCCAACGCCTGCAGATCCTCCTGAGAATAATCCTCAGTCTTGATCAACCGGATATTAAACCTCTTCTTGGGAGGCTCCGGGCACTCCCGCTTCATGTGGCCCTCCTTGCCACAGTTGTAACACTTGAAGGCAGCCCTCTGTTGCGCTCGGTCGACATCCATCGGCGCCGGGTTTCCTGGAGTGACCCGGGTGGCCAAATGGGGTGTTGTCCCCTGGGGTCTGGGCGGCGGTGGCACCAGTGCCATGGCCTTGGGGAATTTGGGCGGCGGCTGTGCCGGCGTCCAAAACATTCCTCCCGCTCCCCAGCGAGAGTTGATGAGCTTCCCGCGCTCAATTATGCCGTTGATGGTCATCAACCGGCTCTTCAATCCCATGTATGTCCCCGGGATTGCCACGCCACCAGCGTAAAGCTGTTTGCGGACCTGGTCCGAGACCAGGATTTCCAGTGCTTGACGCAAGAACGTGTCATGCAGCACATCTCCGGGTGTGTAGCCCGCCTGCTCAGCGTTCAACTCGAACGACTGAAGGAAATCGGCCAGGGTGGAGCTACCCTGCCGAGTGTTCATCAGGCGCAACAGCGCCGTCTCCTTGACGTTCTGATCCGCGAACGTCGACTCCAACTCGATCATGAAATCCTCGAAAGTCGAGTGGATTTGACCAAGGCGAAAATGCTTCGCCTTCCAGTTGCGTGACCAGTTGGAGGCTGGACACGCGGAACCATCCTTGTCGCCCAACAACGACAGCACGAGACAGATGTGTTTGTGGTCCCCATCAAAATCGTGATTGTACGCCACCAGGTATGTGGTGACGCTATCAATCCAAGTTTCCCACTTGGATTTGTCGTTGCCGTTGATACGCAGCGTCACGCGCACTAGTGTATAGTAGATAGCTCGAGTAGGTAATGTCCTAGAAGTAGACCGCGAAGCGATATAACTCCACAACACACTAACCACACAACACACACAACACACACACAATTCCTTGACTAGCACGCTGACACCTAACGGTTGAGTTCGGGGTCGTCTGAAGTATACAGATAAGACTGATACTCCGCGGTTTGGTTCTCGGAAGCTTGTAGGTTGATTCTCGAGGTTTCACACCAAGTTCAATGTCTTTGAACTAAGAGGAATCTCTTGACTGGTTTGTAGACTGCTCACAACGAACACGAGGTTACGATGTTAAAAGGTTTTATATTTTATTGACCGAAACACACAATATCCAAACACCAATACAACTTCGATACAACACGAAGAGGAACTATAGCACAGAGGGCAACCCACTACCCCTTAAGTATGTTACTATAGCTGACCCAAGTTGAACCAGAGCTCGGGTGCCTTTGATATTGCGTCTAAGCTAAGAGAAATGATACAACAAATCTCCGCGGAAGTCACAAGACTGCACTATAACCACAGATCAAGCTTCGACCCAATGTCTAGGCAAGAAGGCGTACAATGCAATGCTGCAAGGGCGGGATCTACAGGCCTTATATACTACTCCCTACTGGTCTGATGATATAACTACTATTACGCGCCTGCCATCCCTATTTCCGTACTTTCCCTATAACCCTAGGTGTCCTGTCACCTATATTACATCCCCTCGAACCGCTCCGCGTGGTTCTGTTGCTTATGTTGCTGCTTGGCCCGGCTGATCGGTGGTCATGCCGTCTTGGCATTCGAGCCGATTGGCCTGGTAATTTGATTCCGTCGTTTCATTACACTCTCTTGCTGAGCCAGCACTCATTATGACTATATCCCTCGACCCAGGTCCATAAATAACCTCGGTCCGCCATCTTCGTCATTCAAGGCTTACTCCTGGCATATTCTGTCGGACGCGATCATCGCTCTGATCGTCTGCCGCGACGCCGCCGCTTTCCATGATCATGATCGTACTCGGATCAGTTCTCGATCATACTAGTGTGCCTGCGCGAGTTCGACTCGCCCACTTGTCATCTCTTTTCTGGGTGTCTCTTCAATACCGGAACGAATGGTAGTATTTCCTCCAACTCGCCTACACGAGCCACTCTGTTTGTATACATATATATAGACTTATACCGGTCCGCGAGGTACTCCGCGAACCTTGTCATGATAGTACTGCGCGTCCGCGCAACCTTCGTCTTTGCTCTATAGCTAGTCTAGCTCATTTCTGAATACACCTGGGCTTGGTATATCTCCTTGGGTATGGTATCTCCACAAGTAGTAGTCCCCGCGAACCGCCTATTGGAGTCACTACAACCGACCACTTGAACGAATAGCCAAGCGTAGTGTACTGACGACTTGTACTTGTCTCATTAATACACGAATAGCGACACGGAGCTCGGTCCTATCCCTTATTGTATATCACCTGACAGAGGCATTGGTGTGCGCACCAAAACAGCTAAATAGCCAGATTTCACGCGTGCGAAATACGCAGTCGTATCACCGTCGAACGGCGGAGGAAACCGGGCCAGCGTCATCTTTGCTGGTGCCGGGCGTGGGGGGAGAGCCTGAATTAAATCAGCCAGGCTCGGCTGAGGAGGGTGGGAGTCGGGTCGCATAGGAAGGGGGCGAGGAGATTGGGTAGGAGGGCGGGAAGTGTAAGGTTGGGGGGGGTAACCGGCCCGAGGCTGGTCGAAGTAGATGGGACTGCCGTGGTGGGACATGGCAGGATCGGCGGTGTGGAATGTGTGGTGGGTGGTAGCAGAAACGGCCAAGAGCTGGTCCGCTATGGAGTTGGCTTCTCGGCTAGAGGTGCCGGAAGAGGAGGAGGGTGCGCGAAACGCCGTCGCAACTTGGGTAGGAGTGGCACGAAGCCGGTGGTGAATTTCTCAGTCGTAACACTTGCCGACAGAACAAACCCGGGCCTTCTACGACTCTCCCGGTATTTGCGTGAGGGTACTCTCCGAAGATTGCCACCCGAACACCAACATCTGCTATTGTGCGGGGACAGACTCAACGTTTCCCGTAGCACAGCGACTGTCTGTCAAAATAGTTCGACACGAGATTGGCGCTTATTTAACGTCGCGATTCAACGACGTGACGCTTGAGGTATGAATGGATCTTCAATTACGAGAGTCCAAGTAGTAGGGGGAGGGACGCCAAAGCGTATAGAAAGGATAAGGTCGGTGGGGAGGTAAGAGCGGTATGAGGGTAGACTTTTATTATGTCACGACAAGACTTGTTTCACGCGTCCAACAGCGGTAAGATGCTGTGGATTGGGTAGTGCGCTACTAAAGCTCGTAAAATGAACTGAATAAAAGTCTAGGAGAGGGTACAGAATACGACGACTAGCTACTGCTTTTATACTATGAGGGATAGATCTACGATGCTACACTAATTGTCCTGGCTTCCGACATGCACTATTGTCCTGCACCTTTGTCGTCTCCTATTGTCATGTCTACACCGTGTTCTTCATAGAAGCCTGTCATGATCTGACAGTTCACTGATGGAAAACTCCTTCCCTCATCCACGCTGTCTTTCATAAATATGAAACTGTCCCACGTCTTTAAATAATGTCTTCTTCGGCTTCTTCCTCAATCCGATCGAGATGGGGTTCCCATGACTTTAACGCTGTACGGCGCCAATGTATATCGGGTTTATTTGGCGTTGTCACGTGCGCAAATAGGTCAGCGCGTGACAGTCTGCGGAAATTTGGTACAAAAGTTTTTTTTCAGCCCTTGGAGGGACCCCCCCCTCCCCTCCTATAATAGGAAATTCCTTATCTTTGGTGCCCCTTGGACTAGACTGTAAAGGACTTTACAAGTGGACCGTCCGTTTACAGGCCTTCCCAGCGTGTCTCCTGCCAGGAAGGGACTTTAAACGCCTGGAGACACTTGACAGGCGCTACCCAGTGGTTTTCCAGCGAACGACACTTTTCGTGATGTCGCAGGGGATGAGAGCAAGAGACAAGCTGTGTCGTCACGCGTGACCGGCATGTTTGGCATGTTTGCCCGCGATCAATCACCCTCTTTTTCTTTTACCAACACCTACATCAGGAAAAAAACAACTTTGATACCTAGCGCAGGGTAGCCCGGATAGCCCTGGTAGCTGGGTAGACAAGTCCCCCTTTAGGTAGATCCGGGTAGCTTCAAGCCATTGGCTGGTAGCGTTGGGTAGCCAAAGCCCTGCATCCATGTAGCAGTAGATAGCACACCATATCAGGATGCTACCATGGCTATCGAGGCTAGTGGATGCTAGTCGGTTATCCCACATACAATGAATCAAATGGACATAATATTTCAGAACAAATGTAAGGACACTCTATGTAAGCCACTCCGTTGACCGGACCAGATCCAAGATACAATATTGAGGAGAGCAGAACCAGCAAAGCCCATCTGCAAGCGGCTGCCGTGAGTCTTGAGAACGAGGGAGAGCCGGCAGATACACACCTATGCTTGCAAATAATGAGCCACTCACGGGAGGAATCCGAGCCTGAGGATACTTGAAGTAAGCAGTTAGACAATGTTTAATGAAGGGAATATAGCTGACGCACCGTTCCTACCACACACACACAGCCCGAGGGATAAATATGCTCGCCAGATGTGGCACTCAGTCGAGGAGTCCTCAGTCAGCTCATGTCGTATTGGAAGACAGGGAGTTTGATACGTACCTCAGAAACATGCTCGGCATCTTGCAGCGTCGACAGAACGATTGAAAGCCGGCGGCGTGTGTTCGTGTGACGGTATCGTGTGGTAATCGGTGGTTGGCAGCTTAAGGGGAGTGCTTGAACGACATGATTGAGGTTTGTGCAAGGTTTGTGAAAGGTGTACACTGGAAGACTGGCCGTCAAGTGGATGGGACTTGGTGAGAGATGGTGGGAGAAGAAGACAGAGGTTGACCAAGGTCACGCGCCGATTGGAGTCATATGAATAAATGATCGATCACCGATCGATCAACCTCTTGTTCTCTTGTCTCTTGTCTCGGTCCACTGCGGTCCGTCCACTCGCCTTCGGCATCGACAGTAGTGTAGCTTCAAACTGAGAATATTCCAAGTCCCTAGGGAGTCGGCATCAAGATTCAAATAATAATGATTCACATTCCCGCCGCGGGCGGCCTTTCTCCGGTCCAACTCGGTCTAAAATACTGCTCTGATAGCTCCGTAAGTACGATATCGTGGATGCATTTGGTGCATTCATTGAATGAAAATCGATGGGTTCTACAAGAGCTACATAAACACCCGCTTCCGCTATCGAAGCTACCAGGCCATGGCCTACAGCTACCAGAGCTATCGGCGGGTGGGTCAGGGCTATTCATTGCTACCACGGCTACTCAGTTGTTGCCTGTCAGCTACAGGGGCTATCACTCGATCATAGCCTTGGCTGTGCGCTAGGTAGTGATTTCTTTTTTCCTGATGTAGCCAACACCCCATCGCATCGCTGCTCCCACTGGCATCTCGACTGTGAGGCGTAACAAGAACAATGGGACTGGGACTCCGCTTTTGACGCGCAGTCCCATCACAATGGGACTCAGGCATGCCGATCACGTCGCAATGGGATTCAGCGTGGTTTCATAATGCAACGGCGAACATCCGGCAGCCATTGACAGTTGATGCAACGGCAATGCGTGCAAGCTCTTGAAGTCCGTTCCTTCTTCTGTTATTCGTGCTGTACTTACCTTTTGTCAACAGGGCATTTGAGACGGTTCTTGCGTCCGACCGGGCCACCCACGGCGTCGACAACTACAGCATCCCCTGCAACACCGTCGATTAGTGTTGCCGCGGTCCGGTTTTGTTCGGTTCGGGGCCAAATTTTTCGAACCCCGAACCACACCTACAGTTCGGTTCGCCAAAATCTCCGAACCCCGGACCGCACCTGGGGTTCGGTGCGCCGCAGGTTCGGTCTGGGGTTCGAACAGGTTCGCTGAGGTTCGAACCTATTTTTTCAGCCTGCAAAAAATCAACCGTGCAAAGCCTGATGCAAATATGTTGGCAGCGTGGGTTCAAATAGAAAGTGAATATAAGCAACACTGGCCCCAGAGTTCCTGTCTCAGGGTTGTGTTCAATGGCGTGCTGGAGTGCATGAAGATGAGGGAGATGATCAAGTCTGTTCAGCAGTTGTATTGATTTCGCATATCACCGTTGAGGCAGATTTGTTGCTGCCGGTGCCTCTATCAAAGAATGTTCCAATCACATGTTGCTGAGCCTGCCGAGCATGCAATAGCATGGCTCCTGTGTGTACTATCAATGCCTATTGACGGCAGATGATGCCGATGTTACCCGAAATCACCTGCAACTGGAGCCGAAGCATTAAAAAGTTGTATCTTGGTGATCTGAATCAACTGATTCGGGCACGGGCTCGGACAGGTTCGCACCGGTGCGCACAGGTTCGGCCCCTCCCATCGAACCGCACCGCGGGTCCGGTTCGGGGTTCGCACAGGTTCGGATCGGTTCTGAACCGAACATCGGCATCACTACCGTCGATGAGGTGCAGCGCGTCGTTGACGCCACCATCACCGCTGCTGCAGCGGACCGCGCTGCTGACGTTCCTGGGCCTGCTGCCACTCCCGTGGCCGCCGCGCCCGCCCCTGCCAGCACTGCTGCCGCCGCCGCCGAGGTGTAACTTTTTGAATGCGTAGATAATTTGAGCCGTAAATAATCGTGCCAATAATATTTATTTTATGTGACTACCACCCACGCGTGCACATGGTTTTGTCGTGATCAGTCAGCTAAGTACCAGCCTACCATGCATCCGTGGATAACACGGACATAAATCTGCTACCAGTGTGGATTGAACCACCGGCACTAGGTGCGTACACAGCACACATCCAGGTGGGGATTCACCTACTCTCCAGCAAAGCTGGACTCACAATGAGTCCATTTACTCCTTCAGCCCATCTAGCCTCCACGGACGTAGACTCCAGCTGGTGACCTCACATGGCTCACATGACGATTCCAGCTGGCTGCTACCTGACAGCCCATCGGCGGTGTATGTACGGATGTCTTGGAACATCGGCAGTGCATCGGCCTCTGCTCTCGGAACTCACGGCCTTGATTCACGGCACCGGAATGGGACTCCCCCAGGATAACCGAAGTTACCAAACTGCACCCCAAAAATGGGAATTGCTGATCAAAAATGGGACTCCGCCTGCCAGGGCGGAGTCCCAGTCCCATTCTTCTTGTATATACTCCTCGACTGTTCAATGCCGAAGCAGCTTCTGCCTATGTCTCGCGTGCGGCAGCGTGCGGCTCACTCTCTCCTCGTTGTCATGCCACCGAGTCTAGCAAGGAATGTATACGGACAGCCGCGCTTGACTCTGACAAAGGATTTCAGCTGCTGCGCCCCCATTCATTCACGGAGTAGCTTCACCCAAGTTTCACCCCAGTGAATTGCATCGGGCGGCTTTGATAAATTGATTCTGTGAACCGACGGCAATCCAAGGGCGCTGAGCGGGGCTGAGCGCTCGCAATATGCAATATAAGTGTTGATGGCGCTCCGGCAGACTCACCAGTCCTTTCTCTTCTCCCCACCATGTCTAGCAAGGCCTCCAACTCCCGTACGTGACTTCCTTGAACGAGGCTCGCCAATTCACCTCACCGATAGATCCGACGGACTGGGTCGGCCCGTCTCTTTTGACGGCAAAAACCGTCGCCGCTGTGGTGGAAGGGCTGCCATTCCCCTACGTGAAGAGTGTCTTTGGGCTGGCTGTCGTTTTATTGGAGACGATCGAGGTACGTTTCTTCTTCTACTTCGATACTCCTTCGAACTGCACGCCCCATTAGAACGGACGAAGAAACCGCGAAGACCTGAAGGAACTCTGCCTCGACATTAGCGAAATCATGCATATTGTCAGCGATCAGCTGACGGTGCATCGCGACACTGCGGCTCAGAGGTTCCAGACTCTGTGCGAGGATCTCGAAGCGCAAGTCCTTCCCCTTCTTTATGGTCCCGACGACTTGATAGTAATACTACGGCAGGTGCTTGAAGGACGTGCTGAGTGCGGTCAAACTTCTGCAAGTCGAGCCCCAAGGACTGCACGGAAGATTCAGAGGGGTTGTGAGACTGGCCAGCACCGCCGATCGAGTCGTTCGCTATCGGAGCAGAGTTCGAAACCTGCGCTCCAATTTGGTGGTAGGTCCGAGTTGTGGTTGTTATCGTCGCTGAACATTCTCAGCTATCCGCTACAATGGACACGAATTTCCAGATCCACAAGCTGGCCCCAATATCGTCTGCATCAGCGCAGCCGTCCAGCGTCAGAACCAACTCATGTCCCCCACCGTCTAGGATCTTCCACGGTAGACAAGGGATTCTGGACAAGATGTACGACTATTTTAGTGAAGATACCCCCAGGCAGCGTGTGTTCCTTCTCCACGGCCTCGGCGGTGCCGGCAAGACGCAGATTGCGCTGACTTTCATTGAAGAAGAATCTTCGCTGTAAGTCGACTGCCTTCCCCCCTTGGAAAAAAAATTGAATACCTGGGAGTTTTTCCGATATCTTCTTCATCGACGCCAGCACGCGCAGTACCATCGAGTCCGGCCTCTCCGAAATCGCCTCAGCGAAAATTGCAGGTGACAGTCCGCGAGACGCACTGCAGTGGCTTCGCACAAACAAAGAGAAATGGCTGCTCTTCTTTGACAACGCGGACGACCCGAAACTCAACTTGAATCGTTTCCTTCCGAGAGGGCGACATGGCAACGTTCTCATAACGTCGCGCAATCCTGGCCTTTCGGTCTACGCTGGCTCACAGCAGCTGGTGTCGGATATGGACGAGACAGACGCGGTGCCGCTGTTACTCGCGAGCGCTGGTCAAGACGATACGACCAACAATTCGGACATTGCTGCTGAAATCGTCAAGGTATGTTCACTCACTCAAAACTTGGGCTCCAATGCTGAACCAAGTTGTAGGAGCTCTCATATCTACCACTCGCAATCGTCCAAGCAGGAGCGTTTATAGCAAAGTCGGGCGCTCTCGATAGCTACTTGACTCTCTATCGTAACAACAAGGCACGCCTGCTCAGCGAAGTACCCCGACAATCCCACGACGACTACGCTTGGACGGTATACACGACCTGGTCCATTAGCTTCCAACGCCTCACTCGGACTGCCGCCACCCTCCTTCAGCTGTGCTCGTTCCTTCACCACACCGGCATTTCGGACAAGATCTTCAGCGGTGCAGCGGAGGCTAAATATCAGATTACCTCTCCCGGCCCCACCGAGGGAGACATGCAGATGCCGTTCGCTTTCTTATCCCAATTCCTCATCGGGGGTGTCTGGGACCGGCTGAAATTCATGGACGTGACGAACGAGCTCCGGGCGTACTCGCTGATCAATTTGGACGCGCATGCGAAAACCTTCTCCATCCACCCACTAGTACACGCCTGGATTCAGTCCACGCTCGGTACCTTGTCTGAACGGGCTGCCCACAAAGCGTGCATGACGGCGCTCATTGGGATGCAGGTCAACGCGTTGAGTCCCCAAGAGCAGGACCGAGCCGTTCAACTCGCGCCACACATCGACGCGCTCCTCCCCGACGCTGACGTCAACCCCGTCGTACCACCTTTCCACCTCGAGTACGGCACGCTTTTCTACTACCTCGGGCAGTTTTCAAAAGCCGAGAATCTCATCACGACTGCGCTCGCCACGTGCACTGCTCAGCTCGGGCCGGATCACTTCTCCACCCTCGTAGCGATGAACCACCTCGGGATGACATACATGCGCCTCGGGCGTGTCGCTGCAGCCGCCGAGATGCAGGAGGTCGTCCTGCGTAAAGGCTCCCCACTCATCGGGGCTGATAACCCGTATATTCTCGCCGCTGCCCGCAATTTGGCGGACATGTACAACGGACTCGGGCGCTACCAAGACGCGTTGGGGCTCCAGGCTGATATCGTCGACAAGTCGCGCAAGGCGTATGGAGAGGCACACGCGAACACGACCGGTGCGATGGCGAACCTCGCTATGATGCTCATGAGTCTGGGACGTTTGAGAGAGGCGGAGGAGATGCAGATGTGCGTCGTTGATCGGCGGAGGAAGGACAGAGGGGAGAATCACCTCGATACGATTGCTGCGAGAGGGAATCTCGCAAGGATATACCTCGCACTAGGGCGCTTGGACGAGGCGGAGGGTATACAGGCTCAGGTGCTCCGACAAACACGGGAGCTGGCGGGCGACGAGCATCCCGATACCTTCATTGCTATGGGCAACATCGCAGCGACGTTTCGGGAGATGGGGCGGTTGGGAGAGGCGGAGCGACTCGAATTTCAGGTCCTCCACAAGCGCCGGGAGTTGCTCGGTGAGAAGCATCCCGATACGCTGTTGGCTATGGGGAATCTGGCGTGGACTTGGCATTTGCTCGGTCGGCTCGTGGAGGCCGAGGGACTTGGGGCTGCTACTGTCGAGAAAAGGAGGGTCATTTTGGGAGATGCTCATCCGCAGACTATCAAAGCGGCGGAGAGGTTGGCGAAGACGTTGGAACAGCTGAGTAAAGCGGAGATTTTGGGTGTTGATTTACCGAGAGCAGTCACGTCTTGGGGAGGTGATACCTCGGCACCTTCCATTAGAATGGTTTGCGAACTATAGAACTTAGAATCTCCTACTTTCCAACTTATTTACTAGTGTAAGGTCTTCTGGGGTCCGTCGTGCAAGGTGGGAGAGACTGTTGCCGCCTACGGCACACGTGGCGTTTGTATGGAAAGCCAGAGCACCACGCTCGTTTGATCGCCGTCGGCTACCCAATCAGGCAGTTGGACCCGGGATACTGCGGCAGAGGTGATCTCGGGATCATTATGACAGACACCGCTTGTTGTCTCCCACCAACATGTCTCCCTTGCAAGTTCCCTCCCAGATCTTTCCTCCCATGGTCAGTCTTCGTGTCCGACTTCCGAACGCCGAATAAACGCCACGCGCACGCACGACTCCACACGCTCTGCTGCTTGTTCCTCCGTCCAGAGTTGATTCTCTCCTGGCAACGACTCTCCCCCGCGTCGTTGTCTGGACCTTGATCGTTCCGTCGAGCGAAGACTGCCCAAGGTGAGTCCTCCAAGTCCCCTTTTTGTCTGGTCACTCTCAGGCAGTCAAACTCTGAGCGGCATCGGTGTTGACGAACAAAGGTCGATCTCGACTCGCGTACATTCTACTCTGGCTCAATAGATCGTATGCGACACTCCTGTATACTCATTCGTTTGCTTCAAAATTTGCTCCGCCTGAATTATCTGTCTGTGCATATCTCCTGTGTGTGATCCGGACTGACTATAGTTGCAGGTCTAATTTCATCTGGAATCGACGCGCGCGCTCTGTGAATCGCGCTTACATCCACCCTCAGGCCTAATTGGCTGTTTGGAAGGAAATTCCTGTGGGGTACCTCCTGGCAGCGTCTCGCTCCCGCCGCTTTCTTTCATCGAGTCTATGACTTCTGTGTAAGCATTTCTGTCCACGATATCGTTCGTCACTTACGTCGACACCGGATGTAGATTCGAAATGAAGCTATGCGATCTATTCAAGTATGTGTTCGATCTCGAGTAGGTTCCGTACATGACTGCTCTCTCTCCGTTAACTGCCCGTTTAGTTCCGTGAGTCTGGGATTGCCGGGTGTTGTGGCTTCTGTTGTACCTGCCTCGGTGCATTGTTATTTCCTTGATTGAATGAGAATGCTGATTGGATGCAAAGTTTGTTCCCCACACTTTCGACGACTCGTTCGTGGACGGAAGGTGTCAAAGCCACCTCCCTCTGCTTGCCCTCATCCTCCCAATTCTCGCTTCAGCTTTCGGTCATTGTACTCAATCCCTTGCCCTCTTGTTGTATTTGTAAGTTGGTTCATGGTGATTCCAGCTATCTAATGACCTTGGATCAGTGCAGAGTCTTGAATCATACTTGTGTGCTCACTCTGCCCGTCTGAATTTGGTGGTGCCCACGTACTTGTTCAAACGCAGTCCTGGCCTTGGTACATCCACGGCGCGCTCTTGTTTTATTGTGAGTTTGTTCAGCGCGCTTCTACCAATCCACTGACTTTCGTCCCGTAAATTGTAGAGGTTGTTCGTTCGTCGCTCGACGCGGTTCAAATCCTCGATTGCTTGGAGCGACTGAGCTTCGATATTATCCATCGTTTGAGGTACTTATCTCCGAACTGGCGTGTAGCTGATCTCCGCAGCGGTAGTTTCAGCAAATATCTTGGATTGGCCGTGCGACACAGAGGTCTCAGCCTGGCGTACCTTTTGTAGTACACGACGGGGATTGATTCAAGATTGATTCGGCTGCTCCACGCGTCGCTGCGTCGCTGCGGCGGGGTGTTGATACTAGGAGATGTAGTAGTCCTTAGTGATGAAGAGCTTGAAGGTGTTTCAACAACTCAACGACGAGTGGGGTGTGATTTGGGTGTGATGAGCCTAGTCGAGACATCATGTACTGATAGTCTGATACGTCGATCGAGGTATCCTGGGTCCGACTGCCTGATTGGGTAGCCGACGGCGATCAAACGAGCGTGGTGCTCTGGCTTTCCATACGTTTGACATCCTAGGGCTTCGCTCGCAGGACCCCCGTTCGACTCGGGGAAGTGCCATAAGTCCGGACCCACAGTTTCTTTCAAGTTTCGTTATTTCTTAATACCATACTACTTGAATAACTCCGTTCCATCGCTTGTATTCAGCTTGAATCGAGTCCTTGCTCGCGATATGCGCCCTTTGCTGAGCCATGGGGTGCAGATGGTGGTGAGATGCATTTCATGACCAGAATCAATCGTGTGCTAGTATTGTCGTTTCCCCGTTCGATTCAGGTTCGGGGCACTGTCCTCGCGCCAGTGCTATCGTTTTGTGTCTGTCTCGGTTTAGCAACGAGAGATCGGGTGTCGGCTAGCTTGACATCCGATCTCTCTCAAGATTCACGGTCCGCGAATTCCAAATAAAATGCATTTTTTGAATGACTGCACATGTCTATTACTGTTACATTTCTCAGAGTTAATGTACAGCAGGACAACGTTAAAAGCCACAAATCGCGCAATTTGATTGAGACGCTCCGTTCGAATCGAGGGCGCCATTGGGGTAGGTGTGCCGGCCACATCTTTCTTTCTCTCTTTTGGAATACTTGATGCCTCCCAAATGCCTCCGATGCAAAACTACTGGCCGGTTGACTGTTGGATGCAATCAAGTTCAGTCTGTGTTGAGCCTGGGGCTCGAGACCACATTGGGGGTACATCCCGTCTAGTGATGTTCAGGGCCCGGCTTGGCCTGGATACCCGGGCATGGGCCCGGCTTGGAGCGGCTCGGGCTCCACATTTCCCGAGCCCAAGCCCAAGCCCTCCCAGGCCGAGCCCAAGCCGAAGACCCGGGCTTGAGCCCAGGCATATTAGTCAGGCGGGATCAAGGCATACACCTCACCGTTTGAAGATCACCGGCTCGCAGAACAAGAGGTTACAAAGTAGAAAATTGTGTTCGTGGTGTCGGGGTATCAACCCATTTTGGTCGTGCCTCGTGGTCGAGGTCGAGAGTGGCATGACTTGACGTGGAAGCCGAAGGGGCGACTGATTGGCGACTGATCGCACTTAATGCGGCCAAAAACTACCGTGTTCAATCGACGCCCCGAAGAACGGGTGGCGTGCCGTAAGTCAAAAAGTATTACATGTCAAGCCCGGGCTTGGGGGGCTCAGCCGGGCCTGACATTTCTCAAGCCTGAGCCCTGAGCCCGGTGAGGCCTACCAGTGGGCTGGGCCCGGCTTACCGATACCCGGGCTCGGCAAGGCCCGGCTTCCGGGCTCAGGCCGAGCCCTGAACATCACTAATCCCGTCGCGAATATCAATCCTGCCCTGTGGAACAGGCTAACACCCGACAAATGTTGCATAATAGCCGGTGCTAGATTTCTCAAACATTTCGTACAATTATTTTGAATTACTTCCAAAGTCCCAAAAAGTGGAGCAAACGGCCAAGGATTCCACGGTTGCGACGCGGAACTGGGGGAGCGATCTGCTGCTTGTAATCACACGAGATACCGCACTCCTTGCGGAAGGCTTCAAACTGCTTGCACCACGCGGTCGTGTAGTCTACAAATGAGAACCCATCAGCTCTGAAAACTTTGCATGAAGAGTCAAGACATACCTTCGATGCTCACACCGAGCTCCAACCCGACGAGGGCAAAGTCCCATCGGATGGGATGGGTTTCATACTGCAGAGACGTTGAGTCAGAACCAATGATGGGCGGGTGTGAGCTTACCGTCTGCTCGAGTGGGAATTTCTCCTCGTTGACAGTGGCGTCCGCTTTGATAGGTTCCAGGGTGGGTGTGCAAGAACAGGGCGTCTCCGTCGCACCAGTGGGCAAATTCGCAGCAAGGACCGCATCCATCCTCGACGTTAACCACTTGGCGATGACATCTTCAGCCTGGTCTGCCGGGACGCCGAGCGATTTCAACCTACGTGTCGTATCACATCAGAACTCGCGGACGTGGAGCACAGATGTCTCGATAACAATACGCACGAGGAACACAAAACTTCCATCAGCAACCATTGAAGATGATCCATCGCGCGGGAGTCGTGGCGGCTGGATTCACACCGCATCCTTGGGTAGACTGCCCGAGTACAGCTGCAACTCCACCAGTCGCGGTATTCCTGCGTATTGTCGCTTCCAGGAGCTGCCGATGAACTCTTGATGCCCGTCTCGTGCTGCAGACGATAGCGAAAAAAGTGAGATTCGTGGATGGCGGGACGGCAAGGTGCATTCATATGTGCGGCTATTTGTTCGGCGAGTTCTTCTGGGCATCCAGACTCCTCTTAAGTACACAGACAGACGAGAGCCAAAAATTCACGCACCGGGTGTGAGTACCTTCTCCAAAAAGTAGCGCATGAAGAACCCACGCTGGATCGCAGCTGCCAACATCTCGGGAGATTCGGCCACGGCTAAATTGGAATTCAGAAGGAAATGGAGAAGGAGGGAAGCGTTGAACGCACTGCGCACGGCCGAGTCCAGAAGCGGACTCGGAGGGTCCCAGATCGGAGGGAACTTGCCGTTGTGCATCATGGACAAACGCTCGGCCTGCGGTCCTCGGGCTAGCGATAATTCCATATACTGAACCCGAACCAGGAGTCTGGCGGAGAACTCGGGGAATTTGAGCGTATCGACAAGCCTGCCACGGTATTGAGCAATGAGGGATGAGAGGAACTCGTGGCGCGACACGTACCACTTGTGGTAGAGCTCCAGCATCGGAGCTTTCTTGAACAATAAAGGTTCTCCGGTTTCTTCAACGTTGTTATACATGGTGAGCGAGGAGGATGTTTGGTGTGTCCAAGTCTTCGAGCGCGTTGGTTTAAATACTGTAGAGAACAAAGGGAAGCAGGAATGGAGACCCAGACAAGAGCTTCATCATTCGTTGTTATGGAGTGTCGACGTACAGTGGGCTCCATTATTGTTCGAAGTCCCAGAAGACAAGGCTTAGACCGGATGTGGACAAGCAGCTATTGTGCCAGGCAAGCGAGACGCCGGTTCTGCATTCCAGATGGTGGTCCGTAGCACCGCCGACGTCGGGACCGTGTGGCCTTGTGCGGATGTCCTAGTAGTATAGAAGGGCAAGCCATGTGCGGATAGCTGAGCTATGAACCAATCCCAGACGGACTGTGGTGGCAGGAGTCAAGCCGAGTTGATGCGATCACGACCAAACAGGACACGCACCTTCTTTCGTTTTGACGGCCACCATCATTGCCGGCGCTCCCGTCTTCCTCCCTGCATAGCACGGAGTCGGCAACATCCAACGCAAAAAAGGACTTGTATCGTCTTTTCGTCTCTATCTCTTCGCGGCGGCCGCGGTTGGATCCATCATCCCAGGCAGCCACGCTGCAAGCTTCAAGGTCTTGGCTCCTCTCCTGAACCAATTATCACCCTCCAGGCAGCACACGCTCCATGTTCTCCATTTCCTTTCAACACTCAGCCTGATAAGGCCACACCTCTTGGCGGGCGCGGCGCTTTCTCCTGGTCACAAGCACGTCAGTGACCAGTCCACCTCGGTCAAACCAAGCACAATTCTCTCACTATGACTGGAGATCGAGGGAGACTATTCTGGGGCTTCTCGTCACGATCCCAGGTCCTCACCACACGCTTATCTCTTTTCACTCGGACGAGGTTTTTCGTCCCACGGGCTACGGGATACCACCGCCCTGTTTGCTATACTCCGCCGAATCCCCTCTCAGAATCAGGCCCATCCAATCCCTCCAATGTAACAACGAGTTCTCCTCGATTGTAAACTACCCAGAGGCAACGAGATCCCAGGGCTTTCGTCCGACGCGGCCGTCCGGCTCCGCCTGTGGGAGCGCCGCACGATAAGATTGGAGTTTTAACAACACCCGAAAGGACGGCCGATTCCGGCATTTTGGGGCTATATGTACCTTCTGACCCTTGTGGCCTCTTGTGTCATCTCCTCCCCATGGGCAACTCCAGCGAATTTACAGGCTCGGACGAGAAACACGAGGGCGCGGGCGTAGGTGCGGGCGGGTGGGGCGTTGAGGTATCTGCGGACCAAGTGGACACTGCTGCGGCTTTGGTTTCCGGGAAGGATGTTACGGTGAGTCCGGAGGAGTCTGTGCGAATCCGGTGAGTGTGCAGCCCTCCCACTTGGACACGACGACTGAATGGGATGGCGTTAGGAACAAGATAGACCGGCACATCTTGCCGTTCATGTGTGGTACGCAGATTTTTCAAGCCTCGGCCCTAGGTATTCAACGACGCCCACAGTTCTGTACTGGTTGGTGGTATTCTGTGTCCGTCCACTACAGCGATCTCATGCACGAACCAAGGATGCAATACATGGGTAAGCGAGCTCGACCTCCACTCCTACGGGTGCGGCTCAATCTTCGGTAGACAAGAACACGTTGGCAAGTTCGTCCATCCTGGGCATCAAGTGCGATTCTCTTTCTTTCTTTCTTATTCAGCCGTTCTAACCTCGTTCATCATTCAGACAAACGGCACACCTCACGACCAACGAGTACGTCTTCCCTCCTCATCGCTTCACCTACTCACTTCACACAGATACAACTGGTACGCCAAATTTGACCGCAGCAGTCACAGCCTCGAATAACAATACACCCCTCAGGCTCGGAACTGTCTTCTATCTCAGCTACCTCGTGTTCCAATTCCCTCAAAATCTAGCGCTGCAGCGGTTCCCTGTAGCGAAATGGCTTAGGTGGGGCCGCCTCTTCCTCCTTCTTTTCTACAAAGTCTCTCAATCTCCGGCAGCTTCAACATCTTCGTGTGGGCTGTATCTCTCTGCACGCACGCTGCGTGCAAGAACTTTGCAGGGTTGATGGTAGTGAGGATTATGCTTGGAATGTCTGAAGGGTGCGTCTAGTTCCGTCGTTCACCTTCCGATCTATCTAAATCTCGCCGTATCGTAGATGCATCATAACTGGGTTCCTCATCGTCACATCGATGTTCTATACCCACAAGGAACAGACTGTGAGGGTCGGATATTGGTGTATGTGTGCCGTGCCTCGCCATTCGACAATCCCGCTCAGATCAGCTCACTTCGGACGTTTAGATTTGATGAATGGTTTCGCTCAAATCGCCTCTGGCTTCATCAGCTTCGGTACTCTCCATATAACGACGGATAAATTCCAACCTTGGCAGTGGCTCATGGTCCGTCCGTTCCGTCACAACTTTCTTAAACTTTACTTGAATCACACCGTAGATTATAACCGGCGGTCTGACGCTCATCACCGCGGTCTGCTTCTGGTGATTCAGCCGTGCATCCACTTTACAAGTGCCCCAAGGACTGAAACCGCCCTTAGGTTCTTCTTCCCCGACAGCCCGACCACAGCATGGTTCCTCACACCCGAGGAACGTATCCTCGCTGTCATGCGTATCAAGGAGAACCGCACCGGCGTGGAGAACAAGCGGTTCAAGAAGGAGCAAATGTTTGAAGCTTTGAGGGATCCCAAGACGTGGTTGTTTGCTTTATTCGCAGCGTTGGTCAACGTTCCGAATAGCGTTAGGCGAGTCTCTTTCCTCTCACCTCTTGCACCTATACCAGAACTGACTTGTGGAGTCAGTAACCAAAAACCCCTCATCATCAACTCATTCGGCTTCACCGTCCTCCAAACGACGCTCCTCACAATTGTAGACGGGGCGATTACGATTATAACGGTTTACGCCGGTGTGCACGCCGTCGCGTGGAGTGGACAACGCGCGTACACGGCTTTCGTGTGGAAAGTCCCCGAAATTCTGGGTGCGATTCTGGTGAATGCGCTTCCCTGGAGTAATAGGGTTGGGTTGTTGTGTGCGTTGTGGGTTGGGAGTGAGTACTTTCCTTGTGCTCTCTTTGTGGTTCCACGGGCTGACTTGAATAGGTGTGGGTCTTACGGGGTTCGGTGAGTGTTCATCCATCTGTTGCGGGCAATGAAGCTGTGCTTAAACGGTCTGCAGTCATAGCACTCGCGTGGATCTCAGCGGTGACTGCGGGACATACGAAGCGTGTTACCACGAACGCTATCGTCCTCTGTGCATACGTACGTGTCAAACCCTCGCTCTCTCCATGCCACGATCGCTAAGAATACTCGGCAGTGCATCGGCAACGCCGTCGGACCCTTCATGTGGCTTGTAAGTCCACGATACCCAATGGTATGCAGTCTAACCAACCACCCGTAGGACAAATACAAGCCTAGGAACCGCGTGCCCTGGATCATAATCGGCGTATGCTACCTCGCGTGTATGTTCCTCCTGCTTATCATCCGGTACGTGCTCGCTGCCGAGAATAAGCGGCGCGATCGAGAGGCTGCGGAGCGCGTCGTTGGAGGGGCTCAAGATGATCAGTACGAACACTTTTATGTCGAGCGCGTGGGGCAGGCTGGGGTGGTGGAGAAGGTTCATGTGGATAAGGAGTTTCTTGATTTGACGGATTGGCAGAATCGGGATTTCAGATACGTGTTGTAGGTTAGGTCCTGTATATGCAGATCCCGCTCATCAGCGCATGATTGATCTGATTGACGCCGGAGAGCGGCATCGTGTGAGGATTTTAAACTGTACTGTTTAGTGGCTAGATTGATTTTCAACCGAGGAGTTAACGCGATGCCAACTTCAATCGGTGCTTATGTTCGGATTGTGGCGTTCACATGCAAGAGGTCCCGTTCGATTCGGTATACTTGTCTAGCGTGAAAATGCCGGAGCTTAGTTTTTGCCTTCCGGTCTATTCAACCACTGATATTTTCCTTCCGGATCCATGTTGCCAAACTCTTTCAAAGTTAGCGTCTCCCTCTGAGGTTGGAAATCCAGATATCTGCCCGAATTCTAACAAGACAAGGCCGTTTTGAAAATCACAATTCAACCCAGCTCTCAGGCAAGACGATAAAAGCACACTGGACTCAAGCCCTCTGCAAGACTATTGGCGTCCCGCAGTCCACAGTGCATCTCCGTTCGACTCCGAGAGAGCGCCATAATTTGTGTTTCCATTTCTGCTGGCAAATGTTTTTGTCCTTTTTAACCTGCTTCCCAGTACTAGTCTCGAGACGTTGGTTATGTTCATGAGAGGTTGCAACTAAGAGACACTGCTGGCGGCTTATTGAGGTGCTGGACGAGCCTGGAGCTTGACAGGGACCCGTTCAATTCGGGGGAGCGCCATGATCGATGTTCGACGCCCCGCATTTTTCTGTCCTGCGAACTCTGTTTCCCATTTCTTGCACTCGCATGCATTCCTTTGCGATTATATTCACCAGAGATGCATTCACGGTGAGATGCCTGTACTGTCCTTGTTTGTGCATGACGTGCCGCCTGCCAGCTCCCGTTCGACTCGGGATGTTCGCAATGATGCTGCGATCGTATGTATTTTTTTTCCAGAAGTGACCGTGCAAGATCCGATGTCCCCGAATTCAACAGTAGGCTGAGTCAACGCCGACAGTTGGCGCGTTAGAAGCCAGGGCCCAGGATTTCGATTCGGACCTCGCTATTACCAGAGTCAAGAGTTTTCTGCTTTCTTCAACAAGTTGCCGATAATGATCGAATGAGATTTAGGTCTCATTGAGCTGTACTATGCAATAGCGGTCAGTTGTGTACTGAACTTCGTTCAGCACCGCAAACGCCTCGGGATGCCGATGATGCCGATCACTCGGATCTGACATGTTTCCAAAGGAGATACTCGATCATGTGACTCTATCTCTTCTCTCCTTCCACCGTCGTCTCTTTGACTCTTTCTCGACGCCACACCCACCTCTCCTCACTCACCATGTCGTCCTCGAACACCCCCGCCGCCGACGTCGATGAGTCCGAGGCTGTCGACAGCGCCGACCCCGTCATCGTCGTCTTGACACCCGACACCGCCTCGGCCAGCGAGCGACGAGAACGGGCTTTAGCTGAGCGCGCGGAGAAGCGGCAGACTATCCTCAGTCGGAAGAGGCAGCTGGCGAAGAATAGACAGGCTTTCGTGCGTCCACCCACCCAGGGCCACTTGTGTACACCGGACGCTGACCCTGACCCTGACTCGGCAGGGCGTAACGCTGATGAAGATAAAAAACTACCAGGGCGCCGTTTTGTGCTTTGCCGATGCGTGTACATTGTGGAAGGCCAACCCCGTGTGTCACTGCGACCTTGCGACAGCTTATCTGCATCTGGGACGGTACGTCGTCTTGTTCTTTGGTCGTCGGCTCGGCCATACATGCACAGGTTTCCAGAAGCGGAGGTGGCAGCATCCGCAGCGCTGGCGCTCGACCCCAAGCTTGTCGAAGCGCGGTATACACGGGCGATAGCCCGCAGAGGCCAAGGGTTACTACGAGCAGCGATCGTCGGTGCGTCTCATTGTCCCGTACCTTTTTACAGCCACTTATCTCCCTCCCACTAGACCTCGAAACGGTATTGGAACTCGATCCAGCCAACGAGGCCGCCAAGACTGCGCTCCACGATCTCAACGCTGCCCTCGCCGTCCCAGAATCCGCTGCGCCCGAATCCACGCTGGCTGATTACACAGCCCCCGTTCCGACAGCCCCTCCGCTCGAGATGGATGACGAGGGAAGCGACACGAGCGATGCCAATCACACGGGCTCGGGCGTTCCGTGCTTGTTCTACAACCACGGCGGTTGCGCGCGCAGCAAGGACTGCAAGTTCTCGCATGCGACGGATGAGAAGAGTGTTCGGGATGACATGTGAGTTTGTCGTTCTCCGTCATTAACTAACAATTTAATGACTACCCGCAGAGGCAAGAACGTCTGCCTGTACCTCCTCCTGGACGCCTGCAAATTCGGAGACAAGTGTATCTACTCGCACGACCGGTCGTACCTACCCACGAACACCAAGGCCGCGTGGTGGGAGGACGAGGCCCGCGTGGCAGAGATGCGTGAAAGGATTGATAAAGTGAAGGAAGAGGCGAAGGAGAAGAGGGAGGAGCGCGAGAAGAGTAGGGCGGCGGCGAAGGAGAAGAAGGGGAAGAGGGCTGAGGGCGGTGATGTGGAGGGTGAGTCCAGCAAGGACAAAAAGCGCAAGAACAAGAACAAGAATCGTCGTGGGCCTGGACATGTGCGCGGTGGGAGCATGGGGAGCTTTGGTGGCGGTGGTGAATTTGGTGGGGCGCCGCAATTCTCGCCTCAACACATGGTATTCCCTATGGGCCTCGGGCTTGGACTTCCCTGGAACGGCGGGTTCGTGTCGCCGGCTCCGTTTGCTGGAGGCGGAGGCGGGTTTGCTGCGTTGTCGCAGTATGATGTAGGGGAGCTTGCGGCGCAGGGAGTCAAGCCGTGGGATGAGGATGCTCAGGTGAGTTTGACTCGACTTTGCCATTGCGTCTGGATTTGAAGCTGACTGGATTCGAAGGACGTGCTCGCTGCGTTGCGTTGAAGAGTGGCTAATCAATTCATTCGCCGCATAAAAGGTGCCCCAGTGCTATATTCTAACTGTTTTGATTTTCATTATATATTCGGTGGATGGATGGATGGAGTGCGTATTGTATATTCGACGATCGTGTCGTGCTTGTCTATTTATTCAACTATCGCGTTCTGTTTTATCGAGGGCTGTGGAGGAGAGAGGGCGTGGGTGGTGCCAGGTTAATTTGTGCGAAATTGTGGATCTTCAACTCCTGACATACTAAAGTCGTCAAAACGGAGTAACATACCCAAGAAGCGCACTCAAAGGAAAACCAAAAAAAACCTGCATTCCAATTGAAAGTGTGTGTAAGCGTATCCATATCCCATCTCATCGTCTCAAGACTTCCACCCCCGGCCAACCCATCACGCCGTCCGTCGTAGGTTTTGTGATTGAAGTAGCAAGTATGGATGAATGAGCCGCTCCCGCTCCCGAGTCCCGACGCATCATTGATCTCACCGACGGCGGAGAGCTGCACCATGTGCGATGATTCCCAGGCAACTGAGAACATGGCGAGGTGCACAGAACCGGAGATAGTGGCTAGCTTCAATTTGAACACGGGATTCGGGACTCGGGAAGATATATGGCAATTTGAATCTAAAAATGGACGGGTGCAACGGTTCTGTTGGCCGCTTTTGATCGGAGTTTCAAATCGACGTTTGATGGCAGTGCGGATGCACAACTGTGGCGTGTTATACCTCACGATCACCGGCGTGTTTCTGACAGGTGAGATGGGAACTGTTCAAAATCACTGCCCCTCCAATTCTGGGCACTTCCGCTGCTTCGGCACACCCCTTTGGAGCAGATCCCTACGTGTAGTAGTAGTACGTATCTACAACTCATCAGGGCCGCTATTCATATGCTGTATGCATGCTGAGATGAGACCGTGCAGCAATCAGTTTGTTTCTAGGGAACAGATGCACGCGAATCTTCGCAAATTGCTCGTTGACATGATGATCTACACGGACCACGCAATTCCGTTGGGATGGAGATGGGGGTTGGCCCATTTGCCGCTGGGGTATAACAGGCAGACGATCGTCCTATTCACCACCCGCCCTTTTTTCATTCGCCTCCCGCAAGCCGGCTTTACCTTTCTCTTCGTTCAGCGCCCACTTGCTCTTCTTTCCGACAAAGTTTATTTTTCGTGTTCATCATGCGCTTCTCTGCCGTGCTTGCCATCTTTGCGTCCGCCCTCCTGGCCAACGCTGCAAACATCCCCGTGCGTCGCTTGTATTTCTCTACACACAACCCGTCCTAAAGGGCCACCTAGGCCCGCCGTGCAGAGCCTGAGGCCGAATCGACCTTTGAGGTCCCCGGCTCCGTGCTGAGCCTCAGTTCCGCCGCTCCCGGCGCCGTAGCATCCGCCACCTCCGCCATCGTCAGCGGTTTCAACGCCATCACATCCGCCGCCCCAGGCGCTCTCTCCAGCGCCACATCCGAACTCGCCAGCGGGTTCAACGCCATCACCTCCGCCGCCCCTGGACTCCTCTCCACCGCCACGTCCGACTTGGCCAGCGCGATCAAGGAAGCGACGTCCCTGGCGCCGAGTATCGTGGGGGATGCTACTTCGATTATTGGGGGCGCGGCGGGGGCTGCTGCGAGTGATGCGGCGCATCTTATTGGTGCTGGGGAGCGTGTTGAGGTCGGGAGGAAGACGGTGTTGATTATGGCGCTGGTGGCGTTGGCTCCTGCTTTCGTGCTGTTGTAAATGGAACGAGGGTTGAATTGTATTGACTAAATTATAGATGTAATTTGAAACTGAACTCGGATCTCTGTCAGGCTCAGAATAATAAAAAACCGTTGTCCATGTTCTGACATGAAGGTCCCCGAATCGAACGGATTGCCGGTGGATCTGATTTCTGGCTTCAGCCAAGTTCAGCACACAACTGACCTTCATTGCATACTTTATGCTGCTGTTCAATTAGAGTCACATCCCATTCGATCGTCGGGAACGGGTTACAAAAAAGACGGATGCCGGTGTGGACCCGGAAAGGAGCCCTCCGAATCGAAGTTTACGGAGGTCCTGCAATCCAATGCGCCCGCCAACCCTCGGCGCCAATTGTCTCGGCGCCGGCTCCTGCTTTTATTCCGTTGTGAAAGCATCGAGGAAATGAATGTGTTGTATGTGAGGAAGTGTACATTGGAATTCGGGGAAGGTGGACGTTGACACTGTCTTGGTTTAGAAGCCATGGATTAAGAGTCAATGCGGGGCACAAAAATACAGGTCGTCACCAAGTGCAGTATTGCGAAGATTCCGGATCGAACGGAGGCTCTTAGCAGAGACAATACTTGCAAGCATATATATGATCTCGAATACATTGGCTACTTGTTCAGCGATCTGGTCAATAGGATGGCAAAGGATTCCATGGCATGTGAATGCAAGAAACATGGGACAGAATTAGCAGGGCATAAAAAGCACAAGATTTCAGGCCTGTGGCGCTCCTCCGAATCGAACGGGGTCTCCGTCGAGTGCCGAGCTTGTCCGGCGCGTAAATGAGCCGCAGGCGCCAAGAGTGCGTCCGGAAGGCTCTCACGAAGAGAATCAATCCCAGAAGCTCCACACTCAACTGATTTCGATTGGTTTCAAAATCTGCAGCCCACTGTTCACTTTTGGTAAAAAGGGTTCAAAAGAGTACCAAAAACACCATATTTTGAAAATTGAACTACCCCCGGACGATGGCGCAGTCCGAATCGAACGGAGTCCCAGGGATCAAATGCCTGGTCTGCGCGCACCAAAAGTCTTGCCAAAGAGTTTCAAGAGTCTAGGTTGGGACCCGAGGGACCAATGACCGGGAAACGAAACTGTGGCCACACAAGTACGGCGTCGACTTCTTGCTGCGAAAGGAGCGCGGGTTTCAGGAGCCAGAACCGGTGGATTCCAGTGTCACCCGGGGACACTGGATCTTACACAACCTTCATTCAAACATATTATTCTGACTCTGCCGGTGACTGTCTATGAAGAGACTTGAAAGAGACCCAAATCAATCACAACATTCAACGAGTTGTGAATTATTTGCAAAAGTGAGGCCGTTGCTCAGTAGCCATGGCGCCGTCCGAATCGAACGGCGGTCCGACCCCATGCCTCAGATGGGCCAACTGTGAGCGTCAATGGGCTCAGAGTTAGCTCCTTCGAAGGAGCTAACTACTGATGTTGGAGCTGTAAGGCGGTTTTCACTTGGAATCCGCGGAGAATGCATCGTGAACGAAGTGTCTCCTGATTGCGAAGATGCCGGGTCGAACGGAGGCTCTGCAAAAACAAGGACAGTACAGATATCCAACCTTGCTGATTGTTGTGCGACTGGTGCACATGATAGCAAAGGACTCCATTCAGATCTGGATCCAAGAAATGGGAAACGAAAAAAACAGGCTCAATATTGAAATTCAATGGCGCTCCCCCGAATCGAGCGGGGTCCCGGTGAAGTTGCAGGCTTGTCCAGCGCGTCAATGAGCCGCCGACACCAATAGTTTCCTTTGCAGCCTCCCTCTCAGGAAGTGAAGCGACGAAACTTCGTAGAAAGCACAATAAAAGAGATCGTAAAAGCCGCAGCAAGCCAGGATGCCGAATCGAACGGGTACTATCCCAGTGAATGTGGTCTCGCGCAAGCTCAGCATAGAACTGACCTTTTCATTGTATTTTCATCCAAGTTTTGCCGAGACTCAACAGCCATTGTTCAGTCCTGGAAACAGGACAAAAAAATTTGGAACCGGCTGGTCAATCAATAATGGCACTCTCTCGGAGTCGAACCGAGATGCACTGCAGTCAAATGCGTGGACCGCGGGGCTCCAATAGTCTTGCAGAAATACCTCAAGTGTACATAGGTACCAATTGGCACCAAAGGCCTAGATACTGTGGCCACATGAGCGCCGAGCGGTTGCCTGGAGCTCAGCGTTCTTTTATCTCGCTAAGCCTGTGAACGGAGCGGATCCGTATTCAAAACGGGTGTCTTCAAATTTGCATCCGCGGACAGGGGGTCTCGATAGCCACTTGACAGCTCCTGCAATAGATCCTCTAAACTGTGTGAGAGAGACCAGAAGAAAGAAATACTTGCAAGTGCTACAAGGGAGGAAGGCAAAAAATAAACTCAGGAGCCATTCCTACAGTCCCTGGGGAACGAACGGGATTGTATCCCGCCAATTCCCGCGACATCGCCTACAACTGACTTGGAGTGCATCTTCAAAGTTCACAGTCCCAAGTAGCTAGGTATTGAACAATCTGCCGAGTTTGTTCCAGTTTGAAGGCAAGGAGAGCTGACCCTCACCACCGGGCGGGGTGCGCTTGATCGTCCATTGCCGGACTCAGCACGTTGTGTGACGTGTTCCTGGCAAATCAACCCACCGGAGAAGAGTCAACAGGTTACTCAGGTTCCCCGCTTGCTTCTGCTTGCTCCCTTTGCCGCCTCCTAGTCGGCTGCTTGGTGTAACGGCTATCACGCCAGATTTTGATGGTGCAATCGTGCTCATATCCATTCTGGCGACCCCGGTTCGACTCCGGGAGCGGCCTTGAGGCACAGAGCGTTTTGTTTTGCCACCATCACCGATGTCACCGATGATACATGATCACACGTCGGAGTCTGAAACACTGCTTGGTCTCGTACCACCATCATCTCCCAAGGTCGCCGCCGTTCCCGACATTCTCGCAGTGTCACTCGTTTCAAGCCTTGTTCCTGCGGATCAGCCGGTGCCAGCAGGTGCCAGCGTTGGCTAGGCGTGGCTTTGGCGTGGCTAGTCTGGCCGCGAGGGATGTGGGCTCTGGGACTTTATGTACGCGCGACAAAACCCGTTCAAAGCCGGTCTCATGCTCCATATCGCACTACGCCTCCTACTCTCCACTACTCTAGATCGACACAAATAAATCGACCATCTTTGCGTCCCTCCGGATGACCCGCAGGATCTACATTGATGTACTCGGGACACGGACGGACATCACCACCGCACGTCATGCATAGCCTCTTTCGCGGGATTCCGAACTTGATCCCGTCGGAAGTCCCGGTGCACATAACACGGGGCGTGGGCTAGGCCCATCAAATTCATTTCCCGCTCTTTTCGTTCTTGCCGCCATGCAAGGCGACATCGCCTTCAACAACGAGCAGCACCAGCAACTCCACTCGCTCGCTCGCACCTTCTCCCCAGAGCCCGAGATCCACCTGCACCTTCCCCTCGAACAAACGACGAGCAACTCGACATGCGTCGAAAATCCCTTTGAGGAGGAGGCTCGCAAGAAGGACCCGTCCGTTGACCCGCGTTCCGACAAATCGACATCAACGCGTGGGTGCGGTCGTTTATGGATATCACCTCGCGCGACCCCGAGCGGTTCCCTGGGCGCACTGCGGGCGTGTCGTTCCGCGACCCTCGACGTCCATGGTGTGGGCTCACCTGCAGATTATCAAAAGACGGTGGCGAACGTGTGGCTTAGCTGGTTCTCGATGGCAAAAGGGTGGTTTGGGATGGGCGGTGGCAAGCATAAAATTCGTGGGTCTTGGACTTTCTTTTTCTTTGTTCGGTGGCTGACAATGGATGTAGAGATTCTTCGTGATTTTAATGGACTGGTCAAGTCGGGGGAGCTGCTCGTCGTTCTCGGTGCGTGGGCCTGTCTCGTTTCATCCTCCGGTACTGACTCTCAGTACAGGGCGTCCTGGAAGGTACTCAGCTATTTGTCTACGCTACTCACCTGAATTCCTTGACCAGCGGTTGTTCCACGTTCCTCAAACCATCGCCGGTCAAACGCACGGTACGTCCCGTCATCCATATCCCTGCAAACCTAACGCAGGCACCAGGTTCACCGTCTCTCCCACATCCTCCCTGCAATATCAAGGTATTCCCGCCTCGCTCATGCACAGCTCATTCCGAGGCGACAGTCATCTACACACGCTGAGGTGGACGTCCATTTCCCCTGGCCTCACGGTCCGGTGAAACTTTACTCATTCGCTGCCAAAGCTCGCGTGCCCCGCACGCGCATCGGGGACGTGGATCGCCGCGTGTATGCCGAATCATGCGCGATGTCGTGATGGCAGTCTTTGGCTTGACGCAACGAAGGATACGAGAGTTGGCAACGATTTCGTGAGGGGTGTGAGTGGCGGGGAGAGGAAGAGGGTTAGTATTGCCGAGGCGGCGTTGAGTGGTGCGTGTTCCGTTCTGCCTCCCGTTGACCAACTCACGATGGGTTAGGCGCACCGCTTCAGTGCTGGGATAACTCGACGCGTGGACTTGATAGCGCCACTGCCCTCGATTTCATTCGGACGTTGAAGCTGTCGACTCAGGTGTCGGGGTCCACTTGTATGGTCGCCATCTATCAGCCCTCTCAAGCCGCATATGACGTACGTCTCATTCACTCCTCTCCTTTCCGACCAACTCACCTCGCCTCAGCTCTTCGATAAAGTGATCGTCCTCTACTCCGGGCACCAAATCTACTTTGGCTCCACCTCCTCCGCCAAAGCATTCTGGACTTCCCGCGGCTTTGTTTGCGCTCCGCGTCAAACGACAGGCGACTTCCTCACCTCGCTCACAAACCCCGCTGAACGAATCGTGCAACCGGGGTGGGAGGGCCGCGTGCCTCGCACGGCGGAGGAGTTTGCAAAGGTTTGGAGGGGAAGTGAGGAGTGGTCCACGTTGAGGAGGGAGATTGAGGCGTATGAGAAGGAGTACCCGGGGTGGGGACGCGGTGAGCAAGTTCACAGATTCGAGGAGGTTGATGCAAGCAAAGTCGATGTGCGTTTCGATTTCTTTCTTCTTCCCGTGTCTGATGCCTTATCACAGGAGTCCTAAATCCCCGTATACGATCTCGCTGCGGGCGCAAGTTGCGTTGTGCATGGAGCGCGGGATTCAACGGCTCAAAGGGAATTTGACGAACTTATATATCACGGTGAGCTTCCTCTTGACTATCTGTCTGCTGTCCTTACTCATTGACGTAGGTCTTGGGTAGCTTTGTCGTCACACTCATGCTCTCGAGTGTGTTCTACAATCTCAAGGACGACACCAGCAGCTTCTTCAGTCGTGGATCGTTGTTATTCTTCGCCGCCTTGTTAAATGCATTTTCTAGTGCCCTGGAGGTGCGTAGATTGTGTCGTGGCTCCCCCTTTCATTGACTCGTGTTTAGATTTTTACTTTATACGCACAACGTCCTATAGGTTAGTCGGTGGCTGATCTGTTGGGCGTCGAAGCTGACTTGTCTTGAAGTTGAAAAACATAATGCCTACGCTCTTTATCATCCGTTTGCAGAGGCAATCTCGTCCATGATAGCGATTTGCCCTCCAAAATCGGGACTTCCACTGGTGTCAGCGTTACTGTGAGTTCTCCATCTTTCAGCAAATTCAAGTATGACGACTCTCAGCTTACTTATGAGCAACTCCGGCGTGAACCGGGCCACTTTTTCATCTTCTACCTCTTCTCGTTCATGTACCTTCGCATGGTGAACCCTCATATTCTCACAGGTACGAAATTCATCGACGTACAGAGCAGATCTCCGTACCG